>JBAMYA010000004.1:5674059-5689378 GCA_037176975.1 Arrhamphus sclerolepis | reverse complement strand
TGATTTTATGTAGATGTAAAGCACTTTGAATTACCTTGTGTATGAATTGTGCTCTAGAAATAAACTTGCCTTGCCTAGAATCAGTTCATTGGTCAAAATATGTAAAAAATTAAAACAAATAAACAAATGCTGGAGAAACCAAGTGATGCCGTCATCAATGTAAATACAGAGGATTTACAACTTTCCAGAACAGGAAAACCAGACTAGACTTTGCCAGAAAACAACTCAAAAATGTTATTGAGTGGATGAAAAAAAGGAAAAGATAAGTAGTAGACATTTGAGCCCCTGAAAATGGTGGTAATTTGCTTATAACGACAGTAATGTAAATGCTAATGGATAACCAAAATAATGGCAGACCTAATTACACGTCCAGCCAATGGGCAAAAGTTTCAGCCTGATAGATCAGAACCACATCTGGAGGTATGTAGGACCCGTTGGGCAAATTCAAAATTCCCAACAGCAGGTTGAAGTTTCTAGGCTACAAAAAGTTTGACTCTTTTAAACGATGTGTTGAAGAGAAAGGAACGCAGTTAGCTATTATCTGATAACTTTATTATCAAGTTAAAAAAAGACAATGAATTACAATATTTACAGAATATCCAGAAGTAAATGGAATAAAATTGTAAACAATCATTCTAGGCAACGTCACAACCCACCATCAGGTAATCAGATTTATATGGGAAAAAAGGCAAGAAGGAGAGATTCTAGTTTCAAACTATGGAGACAACAGTCTGAAAAGAGAAATGCATCGGAAACAAACTAAACATATATACAAGTATCCAGTGTGTTGTCAGCAGGGGCTTAACTTTGGGTAAACTGGAAACATTACAGTCTTGAGACTGCACACAGTGAGGGATTCATAGTCTTTTTTTTTCCATTAAAATAATCACAGAACAACAAACAATGTCGGGTTGACAGCTCCATTGCCCACATCGTCCTGGTTCATCGTCTGGTGAACGCTGGGATGGGCGACGAGCTGCCTCACAAAGCTTATTTCTACAACAACTATTTTCAAACAGTTTTACTTTCAAGAAGATACAAGCTGGTCCTGCAAAACAGAAAAAGCGGCTTTGAGATTCAGCACCAACTCAAACGGTTTTCAGGTATTCGAAGGAGCAGAGAAGGACTGCTACATCTCTACTGCTGAGTGGGATCATTACGGGCGGCGCGCTGACAGAACGCGCGCTGGTGCCCTTTCTTGTAATGGAAAGAAAACAGAGGAGTGTCAAGATACTGGACTGGACAACGATGGGCTCGATTTAATTTGTAGGCCAGCCGTGGTGGTAAAGCTCACAGAAGACGCAAGCAAGTCAAGCAAAGGAAGGACATTAAAGGAACAATATTGCATCTCTTCTCCCTTGCGATCTTTTTCTTCCTAAGCGCTGTCCATTAATTAGCTGAGAACTACATCGGTTTCCTTTCATGCTTAACCAAGTACAACCAGACTGTGCTTCCTTTCTGCTCGTTCCCAGTACAGTACAAAAAAGAACATTTTCATTGCAGCTGGACATTGTACAACAACGTTGGATAATAACGTTGCATCAGGGACTCAAAAGGCCCCAAAGATTAGCTATCATCTTTTTTTTTCCTTTCCTTTAAAAAAAAAACAAAAACAAATTAAAACACCTAAAGGGAAACGGAGTTAAGTAATCCTCTCTGAAACACCACAGTTCAAACACTTAACAAGTAGTTTTCTTTTTTTTATACATGGCTGCAAACATGTCGTTGATCTGGGTTCGACCCGTAGAACTCTAATCCGAAAATTCTGAGGTCCAAACCCATGATTTCCTATTTCTATCAATAGTCTGATGCTGAAGAAAAAAAAACAACAAAAAAAACAAAAACAAACACCAAATACAGCAGCAAGCTCAGCAGGCTTGGGACATATTTTGGTAGCAGGAACGCCGTCACATTGGCTGTGTTCCTGTTGTACGAATTTGATGTTAAACTATCAGCCATTTTGTTTCAGATTGTTTAAGGTTGCTCATTGGTCTCACTGGAAACTAGACACAAATTTGAATTAGCTTGTCATAAGGCTTTAGGGCATTCGAGCAGCAACTTCCAACAAATACAATCTCTGTTTCTTTTTTTTTTTTTGTCTACAATAAGATAACTGTAAAAATAAGCACACAGATGCAGACTACGACAGATTTGTCAACACAGAATGAGAACATGTTTTTTAAGTTGGGTAACTGGTATTCATATAGGTGTATGTGTGTATATAAATGTACATATACATATACATATATATATATATATATATATATATACACACACATACCAATTTACAATTTTTTTATACACTTCCTTCAGGGTTTTCTGCTCTTAAAATCTGTTTACACTTGTCTTTTCAGTGTATCCCATCCATCCAACATGTTTGTGTGTGTGTACGTTTCCACTAGTGAGGGTTCTGGGTACTTTTTCAGGGGTCGGATCTCCATTAGCGGGGGGGGTTGGTGGTGACTGACTGTGGGTAGGAGAACCTGGCACCCCGCTAATGGAAGCGCACCTTATTTATACCGGAGTACTCAGAACACTTGGGAAATCCCACACAAGCACACGCGAACTACAAACATAGAAAGGTCCCAGCTGGGATTTGAACCAGGAACCTTTTAGTCATGACGCTAACGTGCTAACCGCCAGAGCTCGGCATTTCCCTTCATACTGATACTGGATCGTGGACAGCAGTAAAACGTGGCATCCGCCATAACTTCAAGAAGAGATTTTCCCTAAAACTGTGAGCTACTGGGTTTTATTAGATGCTGATTCAATGTCTTTTTAAATAAAACAAACAAAACAAAACAAACAACAACCAAAAAGTAGAGAGTTTGGATGTTTTCCTTCCTGAAAAAACAAAACAAGACAAAAACTAAAGCCAGACACTTGAATATCCATTAGAGGAGTTGCATTATAAGGCACTGGTTTCAAAGCACAGCTCAGCTGGTTTCCACCTTTCTCTGAACATAGTGTGGTTTCGCCCTGTGCCTCCTCCAAGCTAAACATCCTCTAACTCACACTTTGCACTGAAAAGACAAGTGTAACCCTTTTCAGCTCCAGACGTAACCCCCGAAGAGACGCGGACGCAGCCATGACACACTGGACATATCCGCTGTTTACACTGGTCTAACGACGTGACGTCTCACGGGAGAAACGTGATTTCACTAGCGGGTCGGACAGTGAAGACAGTGCACGTGAAACCAGTCGGGCGCCGCAGGTGGAAGGCTTATATGCAGTACGGTAATAAGGGAGCTCAGGTAGAAATTTGTGTTAAAAACTGGGGCAAATTTTGAGAATCTCAACACATCAAAAAAGCACGATTTGTTATTCTCACTAAACCAGATAAGGTGCGACTCTTCCTTCAAGAATGTTTCCACAGATTCAACAAAAGTCCCAAATTTTGCCAAGAAATAAGAAAGTGTGACTCTTCAGCGGGCCATCGTTTGCTTGAAGTGAATTCACATACCCCCCCCCCGTTATGGATGAGCAGGGTGGAACGTACAGTAAAAGGTGCTTCAAATAATAAAATGCTGAATTTAGTTAATAGTTTTGGACAATATTCTTTACAAATAGCTTAGTTATTTTTTGTGTGTGTTTTTTTTATTTTTCTTTATTTTTTTTATCTAGGTTGGATCTTTCACTGTAGATTTGACCAGAATGTCAGCAATAAAGAGTTCTGTTCACTATTGGTTACCAATATATTAAAATCTGTCCTAGGGGACGGTCCATTTAAAGAACTCAGCCGTTTTATGCAGCACAACCTAATACTTATATACGCAACACCTAAAATCTACTAATGCACCAACTCAAAAAAAAAAAGTCACTTTTTCTTTTAAGTTTCAGCCTCTTGGTTTCCTTTTTGACATTTTTTTTTCTTTTTTTCCCCCCAACTCAGCGCCGATTCTAGACATTTTTCTCGCGGAGTATCCAGAGAGGCCACAGTCAGTTCAACCAAACTGCTGATCGTTTTTGGTGTCAAGCGTTTCTTTGTCTTCCAGGCTCTGGCTTTGAGTTTCCAGCGACTGGTCGGCGACATTTCCTTGTTCCTTGCTGCTGTTGGCCACGTCCAGTCTCGTGTCCGCAAACGCAGAGGAGCCGGTGGAAGATGGAGCTGAGGCCTCTATTGCTGAAGTGGAGCTGGTGTCCTGGTGGGAGTTGTTGACCACCCTAAAACGTCAGATAAGAGAGTTGTTAAAACCGGAGTAAAGAGTCCAAACTGGTGGATAAACCGGCTGCCACCCTCAGAAGTATTTATAAACCACTAATTACTGAGAAACAAGACGGGGTTTCCCGTAATCTATAAATCCACAGTGCTTAAGTGGCTGGAAGTTGTTTGTTTTTAAGGACACTTACGTTGGTATTTACCTAAAAGGTCTGAGCAGAAGGGCAAATAAATAGGTTTCAGTGTTGAGCATGTGATCCTGCAGGCTGGGGAAGCTGACTGCAGGGAAAGAGGGAAGGCTCACTAGCAAAAAAAAAAAGAAAAAAAAAGAAAGACGACCACTCACATGCCATGTCGAAGGACATGCCGCTCCCATTCGAGGCTGTTGGTGAAGCAGCGGCCGCAGAACTCGCAGGGAATACGCTTCTCTCCGCTGCTGGGCCCGGAACCAGTGCTGCTACTGCTGGGAGACGCGAGGACCTCTGGGAAATGGAGTTCACACAATTGGTCAGACTTAGGAAGTCAGGAATTTCGCAGATGTTCATGTCTCTCTATCTTGTAGAAAGGTCTGCATATTTCCTATAGCATTCCGGTTTGGACCTCATTCTTATAAAGCAGTTGCCGGGGAATACGTTGCCACTCTTCACTCCTGGAAACGTCTAAACTTCTTTACTTTTGGTCACATGCATGACCATCTCTGACCATCTCACATGCAAACATCAACTTTAATAACCAACAAACAGTTCAAGAAAACCCTTGTTTTCCTCTCTGGTTTGAACCTGGACATAAATGTTTCTCTGAGGCCCCATCCCTGGTATCTTTTAATGCTTGTTTATAGGCATCAAAGCCATTTATATCGTGCCTTTTCATTGATAAAAACCTCTCAAGGGCTTTTATGCTACAAGCATCATTTACACACATTCATACACTTTCCTGGCTAACGCAGTACGAAGACTGAAAGGCACCATACCGTAGGCATATGTCAACAAAAACTGGAATTATAAGATTTAAAATACTCAAAATCGGTTCAACATTTTCACAGACGCTGATTACATTTTGAAAACACGTAAATGTGCTTTAGCAGGCTAGTGGTGGGACTCAGTCCAAAAAAACAGTTACAAGAGAAAATGTGAAATGAAACTACTAGAAGCAGCCTCCAACAAGGAATCATTAATGACTTATTTATGGATCTGGACGGCCACGTGTGAAGGGTGTATTTTTACTCCACACACAGAGAGCTGCTGACACACAGGATCAAGTGTATTTTTAGTTTAAAAAAAAAAAAAAAGGTTTTTGATCTAAAAACATTGTATTCACAGTCTGTTGATATAATTTACAATGTTTTCACAATTGTGGAAGGGTTAACTTGATTTTGTTCTGTCTGTGTTTGTTTATTCATTTTTAGTTTGTAAGTTTTCTTGTGCACTTTTTTGTCTGTTTTATTTAAAAATGCGTTCTCCTTCTGGTTTCTTGTTTGACTTCCTCTGTGGGTTTTCCTTCCTGATCGTCTTTCCCTCCTTTTCCCCCCCATGTCTCTCGTCTCTCAGCGCAGGGTTCAGCCCCCTCGTGTTGCCTTTTTGGCTTTTGGTCTGAAAACTGATTAAATTAAAAGCTATCATCGTATATGACACTGTAAGTTAACAGGATTGCAAAAAGAAATGATTTATTGTTGATTCTAAAGTTTTATAGTAAATGCTGAAATGGACAGATTTGTTGGTACCACTAAAAATGATAGTAAATCCTTGTATTATAGTTATATTTTAAACTAATTGTTTAACTTCAATTAGCATTACAGGGTTCTTAAATATTTTGTCAGACATTCAGCTCATTTAAAAAACAAAAAAAAAGGAAGGAAGAAAATTATAGAAAGTTAAAAGGAAAAATCTATAAGTAGCTTAAGGTTCCTAAGATTACAGCTGCAAATATTATGAAGAAGTACAATGTCCACAGAACTGACAGCCTGGAAGACTGTGGCTGCTAAAGGAAATGCGACCTGCGGTCGATCACCTCAGCGCAGAGAGTTGATGAAGGAGAATCCAGTGACATTTCAAGCTCAAGTCTGTGTTTGATCTCACCATCTGTTGCTTTTTGTACAGCAATAGGCTGCATGGAAAACGACCCAGAAAATTTACACTATTAGAAGAGAAACATGACAAAAAAAAAAAGAAAAAGAAAAAAAGATTCAAATTTGCTCCAGTGCTTGATGGACAAACTTCAAAGTTTCAGGAAGAATGTCATTCGGACTGGTGAGTCAGCTTTCCGTTTACGGACAGAGGAGCCGCTCAAACGGCTGACGAGGAAATACTGGATAATTAAACGGACCCTCAAAGACCCCTGACCCCGTTGAATATCTATGGACAGACGTGGCACAGCTGAAGGAGAAGGTGGGACGAAAGACGATTAGTTATTGGAAAACTACCGTTAAAGGGTACCATCATGTTTTCCATTTGTTTTGCTCTGTAAAATATCTAGTTGAAGCATATTCAGATTTTTTTTTTAAGTTCTTTTGAATGAAAGGTTACATATATGTCCATGTCTGCTCGTAAACATTCTCCTGGTTCGAAACAAAGTCTGAGTATCGACGGGTTAGAGAAGAGTGTGATTAGATAAGATGCTCTGTGGGAGACAAACAAACAATACTATTGCTTCATGTGCTTTTACCTTGCAGGGCAGGCTTCTCCTCCACCACCTCCTCCTCCTGCTCTTCTTCTTCCACCCCCTCATCCTCTTCGTCTTTGATGTTTTCCTCCATAAAGTCACTGTCCATCTCTCCGCGGTTCTCCACCATGTTCTCCATAATCTCCATTGCTTCGTCGTCGTCCTCCATCTCTTCGACCTCTGCCACATCTACGTCCTCCTCCTCCTCCTCCTCCTCTTCTTCCTCCAGGGCAGTGTGTCCATCCACCACAGCGTCCTTCATTTCTCTCTCTTCTTCCTCCTCTGTGCTGCTCTCTTGTTCCTTTATCATCTCCAGCTGGTCCAGGTTGACCCGGCCCATCAGCTCAAAGTTACGGATAACCTGATTGAAAACAGGAGGTTTTTTTCTTTTTTCTTTTCATCACTGTTTTTTAAAACTTCAGTAACATCAAAGCCAGCTGAAACTTTTCAGTTTTATCAACAAGTGCAGCAACACATGGAATGACTGTGTAGATGAGGAATTTAAAATACAAATTTGGAGCCAGTTCTTACTGATTAATCAATAAACTGCATGTTTCCACACTTTGAAAACGGGATGTTGCCCTTTAGGTAAAGACCTGCCTCACCGAATAATCTCACAGTGATTTCAGGCTTCGAACCACAAGATTCGCAACAATTAAGTTATATTACGAACATGTCGGATGTTGAAACCGTGACGTTATATCATTTCATGGAAAATATTAGCTCATTTTGGCATTGAAAAAGTCGGAACGGGGGAGCAAAAGGCTGGAAAAGTAACTGATGCAAATCAGAAACAAATAGAGGAGTGTTTGACAGCTAATTAGGTTAATTGACAACAGGTCTGTAACATGAAAGCAGCGTCTCATAATTCTATAATTCACCAATCAATGACAACTGCGTCTAAAGACTGGAGGAATTTCAGAAAAAAGACTTTGAAGATCTCACCCTGTACTGGACATAATATCATGAAAAGATTCAGAGAATCAGGACGAGTGTCTGCGCACAAGGGATGTGGCTGAAGGTCAAAACTGGATCATTAAAAACAGTCTCTACTGGATATTACTGCACGTCTGTGAACAGGTTTCCACGAATGCAAGTTGCACCGCGTCCTGCCGAGTAAAGATGAGAGGGATCATCCAACTTGTTACTGGATGACAGTTCAAACTCCTGCATCTCTGACACTGGTGTGAGCAGCTTACACATCTGGAAAGACACCATCAACGCTGAAGAGTACGTAGACGTACATCCAGACGATGGGAAATGCTTCAGCAGGACGTTGCTAAACCACATTCTGCATCCATCACTACAGCGCGGATTCTCAGGAGACGAGTCCAGTCACTGAACTGGTCTGCCTGCTGTCCAGACCTTTCACCAACAGAAGACAACGTTCTTCTCCTAAAACTCCAGAAACTGGTCTCCTCATTTCCCAGATGTTTACGCACAGTTGATAAAAGAAGACAGATGCTATAAAATAGTAAACATCGTACTGTTCCAGCATTTTTTGTTAGATGTCTTGCTGCCGTTAAGGTCAAAATGACAACAACTGGGTTGTATGGTGAGCAACTATAATTTGCAACAGATGTACTTTATGAAAGAGTAAAGACGGAAATATCATCTCATGTCGCAAAATATCAAGCTGTTTCTGAGTAATTTCCTCCTGCGAAGCAGCCCTGAAGAGCCGGCGCTGCAGCACCCTTGAAACGATGACTGTTTCCTGACCCTTCCTCGGCCTCGCCCAGAAGGACCGCTGCTGCTCTGCTCTTCATCTTTTTATCAGCATGAGCACCATAAACATGGATATTTCCCAATATCATTCCAAAATAAAGATAAAATCAGTCTCCTATCCTACATATCTGTGTTGCATTTATTACCCAATGACTACGACATTTGTTCTGCAAATCAGCAGAACAGAATGCCCTCTGTCATGTTGATGGTTCGATCGATAATGCCAATCTGTGTCTGAGACATGCTTTTTAAAAACAGTGCTGCAGGAGGAAAATCAAACGCTCCCAGTATCCGTATAAATGGAAGCAGAACATAACGTCTAATTACAAATGCGGCGTACTGAGCTCTTTCGCTAGTAAACCAGGATGGTACGTTAAATATCTGACACAGCAGCAGATGCAGTTATAACATTAATATATTACAACCTGTGGGTTTGAATTATTTGAGGTTCTTTCAATTTCAATTTATTTATTTGGTAGGGACAACGCACATTAATTGACATTTCTGTAAATGTGCCAGAATTAGCAAAGAAGCTATTTTTCATCTGTTGTCCCCAGACAATTCCTAAATTGTCTTGCTAAAAATAAAGACTATACAAATAGGGTTAAAATAACTACGCAAAATTTGTTAAGAAATACAAATGAAACAATCAATACAGACAAGAAAGTACAACACAAGTATCATAAAAATAAGAAATTAAAACTCAATGAAAAATCAATACATTTCACGTCTCCTCTCTTCATTGTTCCAGAATTTCCTGGTCCCATCTGAGACTTTCTGATTTCTGACTATTTTACAGAAACAACGTTCCTTCTCGGTGATGCTCGGCTAAACAACTTTACCTCGCACGGCCTTAGTGCTAAAAGTAGCTTTTTAAAAGGCCATGGATGGTTTCAGAGTTAGTAACATCACTATTACAGCCGTTAAACAGCCCAACCAGATAACTCAAAGACTCATTTAAGTTAAGCCAGAAGTCATGATGACTGTATTCTCCAAGTCTCAGTTTAAATATAGCTAAACTGAACATCATCGTTCGTGAACTGGGACTGACCTTGTGCTCCAGGCGTAGATGCTCCTCCAGCAGGCTCCGTCGGCTGCTGTCGTAGTAGCAGAGCTGGCACTGGTAGGGCTTGATCTCATCGTGCTTCTGCAGATGCAGCTGCAGGGCCTGGTCGCTGGAGCACGTGAAGGTGCATTTGTGGCAGCGGAACACCAAACCCTGGAGATGGCGCGACAGCTTGGACCGGCTGACCTCCAGCGGAGCCACGCGCTCCTCTGGTGGGGGTGGGGAGAAAAAAAAGGGGGAACAGGGAAGAGGAACATCATGAGTAAGTCGTGTTATTTTCTCAGTTTCAGCCGAAAGACTTTTCTCTAGAAAACTGGCGAGTTTCTATATCAGACATTCAAAAGGTCACAGACTAGTTTCATCCATCTGTGTTTGCTTTTTAGTGTTAGCTCTAATTTATAGACCTTCACGATGTTTGAAAATTGAAAATTCAGCTTCTCGCTCCTGACAAAAAACTACTTACTTAAGCAATGATCACATTCTCTGATCACGATTCTGGGCAACCTCATGCACGACTGTAAACAAAGCCTGGCTGAGCACAGTGACTTCCTGGAGTCCTGACATCACCGAGAGGTTGCCGTGCAACCAGTGAGAGACTCCAGGTCAAGAGAAAGTGCAGAAGCAGCAGTTTCCCATATTTCCAGTTGTTATGCAAAACTAAGCTGCTGATGTTCGTTGGGCTCCATGAAGCCAAAATATTAGGACGGCTTTTCAAAAGTAAAATGCAAGACAGTGCACCATCCGATGTGGACTTATAATTCTTAAAATTAAAAAGAAAAAGTAGAAATGATACTGGATTACATTAAATTATCGAGATGAACCTAAACTGGGGGTGGAGTTATTACAGAGAGAACAAAGAAATTAAAGTCAATATTGTGTAAATATTTATTGAGAAATAAAGTTTAAGTTTGTAGAGTTGCATCCAGTTAAAATTACAAAATATTTTACTCATGAATTTTAGATTAGATTGGCTTTGATTTCTGATCGGTACATTTATTTTGGATCAACGCTATTAGATCATTCACCATTAAATCAATGTATAGATGCAAACTGATGGCCTGTTACACTATTTAGCAATAAAAAGAAGACTAGTTTAGATAAGTTATTTAAATTTGAAGTTTTGATTATTATTATTATTATTAACTCACTTCAACAGCAAAAAATGTGAAACTGATGAGATTTGGAAAGAATCACAAAAATGATCTGGTGGGGCTTCAAAACTGAAAACAATAACAACAACAACAACAAAACAAAAAAAACAGGCAAAGCAACAAAAAGACTGATTATAACAACAGACATTTTGTTTGTTTTGCAGGAAAAACTTGTTTGCAGTTTTTCGGATGGTCCTGAGTGAGTCATTTGCATAAAACCTGCACCCGCCCCGCTGTGATCAGTTCGGTATGTTCTCCACTGGTGGACGTTGCTGTGAATAGCATGGATTTCTGCACAGTGAGTGGACCAGGACCAGAACCTGCCATGACGCCTACCTCTGTGGAGAACAATGTGGTCAATCATGTTGCTCTTGTGCCTGGTGTGGTAGAGACAGAGAGGGCAGCGCAGGTCTTTAGGAAGCTCCTGAGGTGGACTGTTGTTGTTGTGACCAGCCTCCGCATGAATGCTAAAGGTATTCCTGAGACACATTTACAGGAAGTAAATACACTTCTTCCCTCCACCCCAGCACGTGCATTCTCGTGCGTGTCATGCTTTGTGAAGTGTCTCCTTACTTGTCGCAGGTGAAAAAGGAGCAGTCTTTGCACTTGAAGAGCTTCTTGCCACCGTGGCGGTCTCTGTAATGCCGGCGCAGACTCTGCATGTACCCAGAGCTGAACTCGCAGAACTCACAAGTGAGGCTGGTCTCTGGACGGCCATCAAAGGATATTAGGCAACCAGGTTTGGAGCTGGAAGTCATCTGACTGAGGGAAGCCAGCTTGTAGTGACTAAGCTGCTGACGAACATCCGGTGGCTCAAGGTACGATGGATCTGTGAGAAGGACAGGGATTTTGTGTTCATTACAATGTTACATGTTTTGTTTTTTTTCTTCAGCTAACGGGCGTGGAAGCTGAGGATTTGTCTGCTGTCGCAGCCTTGATGACTAAAGCTCCTGGCATATGTATAGTGTGGAAAAATAATTACTTGCTCACTTGCAGAGCCTGTCATTTTTATGGTGGTTTCATTTAAGCCGAGTGATACGCAATATTAACAACCCCAAATCTGAAAAAACACATTCTATAAATTAATTTACATTTGATCAAGTGAAAGAAATATCTCATCCCCTACCAACCAGCAAGCATTCTGACTCCCACAGACTGGTTGTGTGTCAGTGTGGCACTTAGTCCTGTCTCTTTAAGAAAGTGCTGCTAATCTCAAGTCATTGTGTGTATAAAAGACATCTGTCCACACAACCCACGTCTTTCATTCCAGCATCTCCACCAACAAGTGAAAGACCAGAAGAACTGTTGAAGGATGCCAGGGACAGGACTGTGGAGCTGCTCAAGATCAGTAGCAAGAAGCCTGGTCTTGCTACTGGAGACCAGCATTGGTAAGATTAATGGAGACCTTGGTCTGGATCCCCGTGCAAGATGTCGCCAAGGTGAGGGATCAGCCTGGACCTACACGGGAGGAAACTGTAAATGACCTCAAGGCGGTTGGTACCACAGTTACCTACGCTGTAATGTGCAAGTCCCACATCGACTATGACCCCCTCAAGAACGCCATCCCCATCATCAAGCACAGAGGTGGGAATGTTATGGTTGGGGCTGTTTGTCTGCTGATGAAAAAGGACAACTTCAGAACACTGAGGGGAATTTGTGCAAAAACCTGGAGGCCGACGGCGACAAACGTCTGACCTCTGTGTTTGCCATCAAGGCTCCACCAAGAACTCAGTCACATATTTCACTCAGTCAAATGCAAATTGATTTGCAACCTCTAAATAATGTATTTTTCTCAAATCTTTCAGTTAATAGTCTGCTTCTCTCTGTTGAGGCAAACCTTTGTAAGTGGGCAAACTATTTCTGAAGGATTTTACTCTCCGCTGCTGTTAATTGTTTGGTTCATCAGTTGAATGCGACCAGCTGCATGGAAATATGAACAATATTTGTTAAAAGCAGTGGGAGCACTTGAAGCATGCCGCTCTGATGGTAGTCCTTACACCAAACATTCTCTTTTTTTAACTCACAGACACACAAGTGCCATTCCATCTCTCATGAGTCTATGATATCAAAAAAGCTCAGGCTCATATTCTCGTCCTACTTTGAGCTTCCAACACATCAATAAGTAAAACTGCAGTGACACCAATACAATAGCTATCCACTTGGAAAAAGTAAAGTCTCATTCACGTCTCGGAGAGGGAGGAAGCATGCAAGAAGGGAGACAATTCTTTCAAACTTGCATTTTCTGAAAATTCTGAGATCCGATTTCAAGACTTTTGCAGGGGAAGCGGAGGAATTCACATGGCTCCAACAACCACACAGTTGATTCATGCTTTTAATATCCTTTCTGCGTTGTGGAGAAATATGGAGATGAGAGAGCAGATGGCGAGCCAGTTCTGCAGTTGGGAGGTGGAAGACTGAAGGAGGAGAAGAGGAGAACGGCATCTGAAGGGCGGCTCCGTGATGAAGCCAAAGAGCAACATTACCGTGTTTGCATGCTCGCAGAAGACAAAGCCCAACATGCTGATGCTAAGGACAAAGAGGTCAACAAACCTTTCATGTCATCGTTCTCTCAACTATTAAAGCATTTTTCAAGAGATTTACATAAATATCTCTGTGCTAAAAGGCAATCAAGTGGCCATTTTCTCCAAACACATCACTAAGCTCAATAATCTGCTCTGTCTGGATTTCAAATGCTCATCTGAAGGTAGCTAGTATGGCACAGCAGGCAGACATTCAATATGTCAGCTCTGCTCTCTCTCAATGCTTCATTTGTCTTGGTGGTGCACAGCTGACAGTGGTGGCTGGTGCTCTGAGGAATGCTGCCCTGCTTCAGCTCCAGGGAAGATTCCACAGCTCCAGCAGCAAAGGTGACAGCTGCTGCCAAGAACAGTCTGCAAGCTAAAACTGCTGCTGAAGCAAAGGCACGTCAAACATGGCGTCGCATCAAGGACGCCATAAATGAACATGTTCTGCAGAGAAAGGAGGCAGAGCTTTTATTTGACTACACGTTTTTTTTTTTTTTTTTTTAAAGGAAAATTATTTTATGTTAAAAATAAGGAAGTAAATACAAACCCTGAAGCAAAAAAGTGAGCCCAAATAAGCTGGTTATTTTTGTAACTGCTGATATCACAATGTATAAACATTTTTGGGGCCTGTGTCTTTATACGCTGACTTTAATTATTATAACAGTTCATTCTTCCAGATCAAGTCAAGTTTAATTTCTAGAGCTGGTTTTACTTTGAACCTTTCAATAACTGGTTTGCCACAGAGCCAAGACCAGTGCTGAAACACTCCAAACCGACGTGCCTCAACGACTACCGCCCTGTAGCACTCACATGCATCATCATGAAGAGCTTCAAGCGACTGGTCCTGGCACACCTGAAGGACACCCTCCCTCTACATTGGACCCACACCAGTTTGCCTACCACAGAAATAGAAGGATAGATGATGCTGTATCCACAGCACTTTGTGCTCACTCACCTGGACAACAACAACTTCAGCTCAGCATTCAACACTCATCCCCTCCAAGTTAACCACCAAACTTGAAGACCTGGGCACCAGCACCTCCCTCTGCAACTGGATCATGGACTTTCTGACCACAGCATGTGAGGTCAGGTCACACCTGCTCCACCACTCAACACTGCTGTGGAGTCCTTTCCTCCACTCCCTCTTCACCCATGACTGCAGACCTTTGCATGGATCCAACTCCGTCATCAAGTTTGCAGACGACACCATGGTGATCAGTTTCATTAGCATCAATGATGAGATGGCCTACAGGGAGGAGGTACAGCACCTGGCCACATGGTGCGTGGACAATAACCTGCTCCTTAACACCAGCAAAACCAAGGAGCTCACTTCAGGATGGAGAGAAGAGGCATGCATGAACTCATCCACATCAACAGGATGACCGTCAAGCAAGTTTCCAGCTTCAAGTTCATGGGGACCCACATCTCTGAGGACCTGTCCTGGACCACCAACACCTCCAACCAGCTGAAGAAAGCTCACCAGCGCCTCCTCTTCCTGAGGACACTCAAGAAGAACCACCTGTCTTCAGCCATCCTGGTGAAGTTTTACCACTGCACCATCAAGAGCATCCTAACCAACTGTGTCATGGTCTGATATGGAAGCTGCTCTGTCGCAGAGCTCAAAAGACTAAGGCGGGTAGTAAAAACTGCCCAAAGTATCACAGGAACTTCACTCCCCAGGCTCCTCCCACCCTGCTCATGGCTTGTTTTCCCTCCTGCCCTCAGGCAGGCGCTTCAGAACCATCAAGGACACCAGACTCCAGAACACCAACAAGGACCAGCAGACTGAGAAACAGCTTCTTCCCCAGAGCTGTGTCATTGTTGAACTCTGTCCCCCGCTGACCCCTACGCACCATTCACTCACACCCTCACTAACTAAAAACTGTACCTCACCACTGCACTACTGCACTGTTCTGCACACGCACACTGAAACAACCTGTTTGCACTGTACTATGTACCACCTCCGTGAAGCTGGCCCCCCACCCCACGCAAAACTCTGTGACAATATTCTTAATCGTTTGTGCTGCGTTAGTGC
>JBAMYA010000004.1:5615422-5673959 GCA_037176975.1 Arrhamphus sclerolepis | reverse complement strand
GAGAAGTTGCAGCCAACAGTTTGCAGTGTGATGTTATTATGTTTTATTTTCTGTTAAAGTGTTTCTTTCTTCTCTTTTAGTGGTCACCAGTTTAAAGATTCAAATCAGGGAAATTTGATGATTGACTAAAGGTGTCTTTATGTCTCATATCTTCAAAATGTAAAAAATGGAGATATTAAAAAATGTTTTTCAAACATAAAGGCCATGCATCATAAGGAGTGTCTAAAATGTCTTAGGCTGTCTCTAAACACAAATATTTCTGGATTTTTTCATTTATTTTATTTATTTTTAAACTTGGGTGGCTTGACGTCACATTGTACTTAAATCAAAAGAGAACAAGTTATAGCAAGAAGGAAAGACAGGACCGCTCTGTGTAGTGGTGTGTTTGCGTTGAGTCTATTTACTTGTGGATCTAGTCAAAGATGGCAGAAAAGGCTTTGCTGCTATCCATTCATATGCATAATAATCCACAGCTCTTTTAACTCTTCTTCCAGACTCCAGATGTTATTACTGGATGTGTGTTTCTAAAGGGCATGAGGATCACTCTGCTATTCCTGATTATCCCTCGTCCTGCTCATTGCAGACTAGCTATGACCGCTTCTGTGGGGCTGAAAATAGAAGCCATCTGACACTGTGCCTTTAGATTATTTCAGGAGCTCAAAAAGCAAAATTACAAAATCAAATATCAAGGATACAGTATGTAATTTGGAAGTAATTTGTTTGGAAATGGTCTGATAATCCTTCACTTTTGGGCTTTGGGTTGGTGATTTGAGGGTTTATCTTGGCTGATGTGTCTCCTATTTTCTGCCCTTTTCTGTTGCTGTTAACCTTACTTCCTGTTTTACTTTGAAGGTTTGGCTTTGTCTTGTTATATTCTGTGTCAGTTTCCTGGGCCCCATCTCCCTGATGATTTGCAGCTGTCATATCAATGTCTATATATTGCTTTGTTTTTCCCTTCCTCCTTGCTGGTCCATATTGTTTCTTACTGCGTCTTGTCTGGTTTTGTCCTGGTTCCAGTTTCATAGTGTTTGGTTCTGGTTTACACTGTTTACTGTCCAGCTGTTTCTTTTGGTGATACTTCACTGAGATGCAATAAAAGGCTTTTGTGTTGGTATCTCATGATCCTCTGCATTTGGGTCCTTCACTACCGCGAAACACAACATTCCCAGCCTGATGGTCAGTTTCGTTAACTCTCTAAGATTATTGATAATGTCTTTCCTTCTTGGCATTATGTTAAACCCATTTGAATGCTCCATAGTAACAATCATCCTACCTTCTTATTTTGTAGAGGTGTACACTCTTTGTGATAATGAATTAAGTACATCTGATTAGCAGCACCAGGCTATTACCTACCCACTTAATTAATGTGGAAATGAAATAATGGCATTGTGTAAAACGTGATGTGTGTATGTGTTAGGCCTGTGACCCCCCCGAAACCTCTCCAGGACAACCTGAAACTGTTTGCAGCGGCCTCTCTACATAGTTAACGGGACAACAAGCCATACTATCATTAAAATAATTATGATTATGATCTTTTCTTCATCATCCAGATGTCAATTAGCTAAAGTGACAGCTGGTTATTTGATACCAGACTGTCAATCAAAATACCATGTACCTAATTATCCATAAATTTGTGACTTTACATACTGTACTTGGATATATTATCATTTTTTTGTGACTAGCAGGAATATTTGAGGTTTTTTTTTTATAATTGATATGACATAGATGTAAGCAAGAGACAAGTCAAGAATGTAACACATCCGCTGTGAAATGTTTCAACAATGCTCTATGGTTACAGCCCCTATATTACTAACTGACAGATGTACTACAATATACTCTTTTCTTTCAGTGATTATTAAAGAATTATTGAATTGAATTATTGTTGCACAGTAAAAGAAAAAGAAGATGATAGTTATGACTGTTAGTTATGATTTCATAATTTGCTTTTTTCAATTCTAATTTGAAACAAATCCAAGCATGACGCCAAAACACAGTTCATTCTTTGTTATTCTATAGAAACGACTTTGAGATTGGCATGTATTAGAAGGTGTTGTATGGATCTGGTGTATACTAGTTTTCTGTAACACTGATTTTTGTCAGTGTTTGTAGAATATTTAGGGGGAAACGGATGTTTGCAGACAGGATAGGTATATGCAAAATGTCAATCATGTGAGTTCACACCCATGTCAAAACTACAGTATGTACTTCTGATGCTCCTGAATTTGCTTGCATCCTCTTTCTCTCTGTCTCCCTCCATCCTTTTATCTCTGTTTCTGTCTGCAGGCAGAGTCCAAGGTGGCCAGACTTTATCCTCATCTATGCAACAATAAATCTGCTCCGGCACAAGAACTTAAAAGTCCCTAGGTGAGAGCTGCGTGAGGAGGCCCTCCTATCAGAGGACAGCCAAGCATACAGTGGACAGTGGCATCTCTGGGATTAAAAACTGCTGCATCCACTGTTCCCCTGGTCCATTGACGGATGGATAAAGCCTTGGACTTCACCTTATTGAAAGAAGGAGAGAGTGCCCGGGGAGCCATGAAATCCATAGACCCTTCTTTAAATGGGTTTGTAAGAGGCTTCCGCCAAGCAAACCACGGCTGAAAGAGCCCATTAAATAAAGTCCAGCTCCTCAGCAAGGAGCTGAGGCAGATTCATCAGAGAGAAGAAGGCAAAGATAATGATAGCTCATGGCCAGATGTGAAACTCTGGATCCACTCACATGCCATCTGGGACCATGTCAATAACAACAACAGATAAACCTAGATTTCTCATTTTCTCATGCCATCTCTCTTTTGGGGATTGTGTCAGCAGAATCAACTGCATTCATTGGAAACATGTACATGCAGTCATGTACAGATGTTAGTACCACCTCTTCTAATATTGTGTTTCTGTGTGCATGTAACTTTTTTTTATTTTTTTTATTTTTTTTAACATTTTCATTATTTATTTAACAAAGAAAAGCCAAAAATAAAAATAAAGAAGTGGGCAATACCAAGTATTATCTTACTTCCTCCATAAGATTTAAAAGGGTAAATTATGCTAAATTGCTGCAAATCACCAATCTTAGCTGGGCTAATTGTTGGGAAGGGGCACAGACCGGTGTAAAAGCAGACATTATGGCAGTTTGCAATGGTCGTAGAGAAGCGATTGTTGCAACACATTAATCTGGAGAGTTATGGAGCCAGTTCCAAATAATCTGGAGTTCGCTGTTCTACAAGGAAGAAAACTGCACAGAAAACAAAAATAGAGTTAATTGATTGTGTTACTTGAACAGTTCTGATGAGATGTTTTGTCAGACATCAACCTAGATTACCATTGACCAAGAAAAGCACAACCTGCTCTTTAATTTAATTTTTCTCAGGTAGGGAATTTTCACATAGCCTCTTTTTGTCCTGGTGGCTTTACAAAACCTTCAGAGAAGGTGGAATGCAGCCTAGGTTGATTTAAATATCAATGTGTACAGATGCTGGAAGGAGAGAGGAGGGGAGGCTGGGGAGGGCCTCCGGCAGGACAGTGAGAGAGACAGTGAGAAGGAGAGAGAGCTACAGGGAATGATGTAGAAGGAGATTTGTCATTTGCTCTCTGTCCCACCTGCTCCCCTTGTCATGCGTGCAGGGGAGGGAGGGAGGGAGGGGGATGTCAGCTGGAGACATGGGAAGAAGGGATGCATGAGGTGGAGTGGAGGGAAATGGGTGTTGAAGGGAAGAAAAAGCCACATGAGTAAGGAAAAGGATGGGCAGGTTTGAGAAGAAGACAAAGGAGGTTGATGAAGAAAAAAGAGGCATAGTTATTGTAAAAAAAAGGGGGAAATATATGCATTCCTTTGCTTTTTTGAGATGCCAAGTCCTGAAATGCAGCAGCTACGTGCAGGGGCTGGCATGTATGCAAATAGGCGTATGTACCCGTGTACCACCAGATTACTTTTCCTGCATTTGCTATTCATATATTTGCAAGGTGACTCACTTCAGACAAAGCAGGTGATCAAGAGCTCCTTCCTTTCCCTGCTTCTTCTTCCTTCTTCCACATCTGAACAGCAAGGAGACGAGGAGAGCAGGGCAGGCATGAGGGATGCAAAGCCTCAGCAGAAGTCATAAGCCTCACAAATGCTGCAGCCCACAATTGCATGCCCTCAGATTTGATATGTATTCCGTCAGCAAACCCCATTTAATCCATTTTGCTGTCAGCCCCCCTTAAAAGCATCTCAACTAATACAGGCAGACTTGAGAGTGCGGCAGGAAGACAAACTAGGCACTAACGTCTATTGCCAACAATCACAGCACAGCCATGGAGAAACGTTTCATATTTACATCTTTCACTTTCCTGCTCTGATCAATTTTTTTTCAAATCACTAATTCAAGCTTGTGGTCAAAAAGATCGGTTTTGGAAGAGCACAGAAGAACCCAGCACCTCTGCTGACTTAGTTCTGGGTGATATGGACAAAAAAACACACCACTGTACTTTTTAGGAATATTTATAACTATAACATTAATGACAGTACTGTACAACACAAAGCATTCTCCCCTCTGACAGTTAACATGCTTGTTTTTAATTGTTGATTCTTTTGTTCTCTTTTTAATTCCAGGTTACTCATGGTAAATGGACTGGATTTGTTTTGCACTTTTCTGATCACACACAATCATGCAGCACTTTCTAAATCATTTTATTTTCTTTTGGTCTCTGCATTTTTCTTTTTTCTTCATACGCACACTCACACACACCAATAAACATCATGAGTAATGTGGGGTTCCTTGTCCTGCCCAAGGACACCTTGTTGTGTGGACTGCTCTATCTTCCGAGCAACAGCTGTCCTTGGGATGAGAGCTATCATCTTGGCAACTTCAAGCAATGGAAAAATGGAACGTGACAGAGACAAATCAAGATGTTTTCCTTAACCTAAGCACTTTTTCAGGGCATCGGCCTAACCAAACATTAATTGAAAAACCAAATAAGCCTCAAGGGAAAATGAACCAGAATAGCCTTTTACTAAAACACAACAGGTAACTTCATTAGAAGAAGACGTTGAGCCAACTATGATGATTAAATGCTTCGCAGACAGAAGCATTTAAACGTTTGTTGGCATATGTCAGAATAAGTCAATAAACTGTCACAAACTCAGTATGGATGGCCAGCATCATGCTACCAGGCTTACCGGACCGTCCCCACTTGTCAGCATGTCCGTATTTTCTGTTGCTTCATCATCTGCTTAGTGGATCTGTATTTAATTTGGCATCACAACAGTTGTTCGCAGTCCCATCACATTCATTTCATTCATTTCTAAATATTTCAAAGTGCAATTCTTACATTCAGCAGCTTTAATACATCCCTATAACCGTTCAGTAAACACAAAGGAAGGCACAATGAAAATGATACTTTATATTTCTCCTTTAAAGTCACAATTTTGTAAGATTGTGCCATCATATAAGGGGTTAGAGCACATAAAGAAGATTTCTGTGATGTATCCACAATGCAACAAGATGCCACAGTCTCTCCAAGGTCACACCTCTCCACCAAGGATGTCATGCAATCATGAGAAATAAATGAAAAGCATTCCAAATCCTGAGGCATAAACCACAACAAACACTGGGCTGAGGTCGAATGAGATCTTGTATGCAGCTTTTTTGAAAAAGGATCCTGTGTCAGGTTTCATAAATCAAAGCATTTTTTTAATAGCAAAGTTTATTTTCTTCTTCTTCTTATATTTTTTTTATGTCATTACACGTAAATCTTTGAACATGCCCATGCCTGTTTAAGATGACGGCCCATAGATGTGTCAGTTTCATATTGTGGGGTAAATTTTTCCTTTAGGCTAAATCTTGGCATTCAGGATCCAAGACTCCAGGCAACATTGTGACCTATATTCTTGAGGGTCCAGCTCATTCAAAAGACATAGTTCTTTCTCCATCCTTTATTTCCTCCTCTCAGATATTGTCTGTCATCACATCTCCCATACAGACACCATGACAACAATGGTTCTCCCTCACCAATGTTTTACATCTTCTAGTTAACACATTGCAAGTGTCAACCTGAAATATATATTGTGGAGAAGGAACAATTTAGTGGAGATGAAGGCCCCTGTCCTCTTAACTTTCAAGAAGCTAATCTTGGTTTTCCCAGAATCAGAATCATCTGTTCATCCTCTCTGCAGCACTGAATCATATTTGACTCATTTTAATATGGCAGAATTTTATTTTTATGGCATTTGAATGCATCCCTGGTTAAAATCTTTGATCTCTGTGAGAAAGAAGAATAATGTTGACACATCACTTGAGAGCATTACAGTATATACAAAACTAGTCCTGACTGAGCAATGCACCACTACAAAGTCCTGTTTGATTTATTGACAACTGACGCTGTGGAGTCTTTCCTGGAACTATCATCTCCCAGGACCTCAAGTGAGAGCTGAACATCAGCTCCCTCATTTAAAAAAAAGCCAGCAGAGGATGTACTTCCTGCAGCAGGTGAAGAAATTCAACCTGCCAAGGACAGTGATGGTGCATTTCTACTCCTCCATCACTGAGTCCATCCTCTCCTCCTTCATCACCATCTGGTACGCTGCTGCCACCACCAAGGACAAGGACAGACTGCAGCGTGTTATTCGGTCTGCAGAGAAGGTGATTGGCTGCAATCTTCCACCTCTCCAGGACCTGTACGCCTCCAGGACTCTGCAGATTGTAGCTGATCCCTCCCACCCCAGTCACAAACTCTTTGAGACGCTCCTCACTGGCAGGAGGCTGCGATCCATCAGGACCAAAACCTCACGCTACAAGAACTGTTTCTCCCCATCCACTACCAGCCTCATCAACAAGGCCCAGAGCCCACTTTGACCCTGACTCTCTCCCTCTCCCCTTCCAGACCTACAAGCTACATGAACATTATATCTTCAGACCTTCTGTGTTACATTAATGCACAGACTCTATATGAGGCCACCTCATCCTATTGTATACATGCACATTTTTAGTATTTATAGCATTCAGCTAGCACTACAGCTCCTCATTTTTTTAAGATACTGTATATATCATATATATATATGTATTAGTCTGTACTTTAATACTCTACACCAACCACACCAAGTCAATTCCTACTAAGTGCAAACCAAACCTACTTGGCAATAAACGATTCTGATTCTTAAAAAAAAAAAGAATCGATTATTTGCTTTCTTAAAAGTAGGAGAAATCAACTGTTAAGACCCATTAAAAACACTAATTTCATTGATACTTTGCACCTGGTTCTCATAAGGCCAAACTTCAATAAACAAATGTGAAAGATATAAAAGTGGGTATGAAATATCAAAGCCGGGGTGTAACTCCACAGCCCACAGAAGAAGTTGTCGACACGTAATTTCACTTCTTTGTTGAGATTTCTTCCTGACACAGTTGGCGGCGTCAGCAGATTCCCGTCTCTGGCACAAAATTCATGGGACAAGAGTCCATGTCAGCACTTTCTTCCCCACCTCAGCCGCTGAATAAAAGGACATCACGCTCGTCAGCTGCGGAAAGGAAGAACTCTAAGGACAAATAAAATGGTATGCCGGTGAGCAGAGGTTTTCAAAGAGCTTGTCCTTTCAGCTGGAGAATATGAGAACTTGTAAATGGTTCCTACATGTTGTGTGTGTGTGTGCGCATGCGCGTGCATTAAAGGAAGTTTGCAAGTGAGGATGTGGACATCAGTATGCGTATGCTGACGTGTATCTTTGTCTGAAACATTCTGGGTTCATCCACACATGGATTTGTGGGATTTTTGCATACAGCGTATGTAAATGACACTTATATACACCTGTCATATAAATGTTAATGTTTGAATTCAAGTTTTTATGACCAATATGATGTGAACTCTAACAAGACTGAAGGTATTGGAAATGGCAGCTTTCATATTTAGTCATATTTTTGAAGAAAAACATTGATGATTCTGGGTGTGTTACTTTGTGTTTCCATCAATACTGGTTCATCAATGTTACTGACTGGAGGTTGTCAGACTGTTTAGATTACATATGTTGATCTTTTTCAAAGATCCCACAAATCATTTATTACAAAGTCCTCTTGAAAATGTGAAAAAAAAATCTATCATTGTATGTCCACAGGTTAAAACCTGATCTGTATATAAAAACAAGCCCAACCTTCTTAAATATGAGTTAAAAATTATGGGCACTATGTGGTTTCCTCTGCAACACAAAGAATGAGTCAGGTTTGTTTGAATTTGACTCTGATTTCTAGAGGAAATAACAATGGAAGCAAAAGGAACTGGAAGCCCAAACAACACTAACATTAGCTAAGCTGTTTTGCAGTAAATCTTGTCTTGACACAAAGTGTTCAATATACAAAAAGTCCAAACAAAAGTCCAATAAAATGAAAGCATTTAAAATGATAAAACTGATCAAGACAGTTGGCATCAAAGGGTATGTACATTTGTTTATTGTTAGCCTAGCAATGGAACAGGACCCCATGCTTAGACATTGAAATGGGCTCATACTGGTTCCACACATCTGATTAAACACAGCAGGGTCAAGAAAAAGTATCTAATATCCTTAACTACATAAAAAATACCGCATCTTTGTGTGAAAACTGAAAATTCCCCATGATTCAGTGTCTTGTACTGAACAACCACAGTTACTAGCAGTAACCTGAAGTTGTGACATGCGTGACCTCTCCCTGAGTCGTGTTTTCTTTTTATTCATTCAGTCACTCATGTTCTGTATATCTGCTTCAGTCCCATTCAGGGTCACTGGAGTGACTGGAGCCTATCCGTGCTGTCACCCTGGATAGGTCGCTAGTCCATCACACAATACATTTACATGACGTTGGAAAATCCATCCATCCATCATACCCACTTATTCCTTATTTTAGGACCGGACCCTATCTCAGCTCTCTTGAGACAACAGGGAAGGCTACCGTTGCCGAACCATAAAGACAATACAACACATAGACAAACAGCTGATGCCATCAAATGCAAATGAATAAATAAAATGAAAATCAGAGTGACTGAAGCTGTGGCTGCAAAGTGCATGAAAAGTCTTAGCCCAGCTGAAACCAAACTAACCTGAGCTTTTGGGACAAACACACCAAAATGATGTGGCTAAAAGTCGAGCTAATCCTGCAGATAAAATGTTCAGCTGGATTGATGCTGACTTTCACGCTTTGTGGACATGCTCCACAGTTCCGGCCCTGGGCTTTGACCTGGAACTTAAAGAAAAAAGCTGAAGAAGAAAAAGAAGGAGAAAAAAATGGAAGCGTGCAGGACATACTAATGTACAGAGCTATAAATCTGTCTACTTTATTGTTTGCCATTGTTTCAGTTTGTTTTAGATTTAGCTACCTGTTTTCGTGTGTGGAAAGTAAACCGGAAATGTTCAAAACTCACAAGCTGTAATCTACATATCACCACCTGTCTGATATACTCCAGAAAGCCAACAGATGACTGCAGAGAGGATTGAACTCTCCACAACAGACTTATAAAAGATATGCAACATCTGGCTGCAAACACTGAAGGACCTAAGCTTCCTTAAGAAGTAAAGTCTGCTCTGTCCTTTCTTATAAACAGCATCGGTGTTGCGTCTCCAGTCCAGTCTGTTGTCCAGGTGAACACAGAGGTATTTCTACTCCTCCACCACCTCCACTTCTTCTCCCAGGATGAAAATGCTGTTTGACCTAAACCTGGTCCTCCTAAAATCCACAATCATCTCCTTTGTTTTGTTCATATTCATGATGAGATGATTGTTTCTACACCATGCCGCAAAGCGGTCCACCAGTTCTCTGTACTCAGTCTCTTGTCCATCACTGACGCACCCCACAACTGCAGAGTCATCTGAGTATTTCTGCAGATGACAGGACTCCGACTGCTACTGGCAGTCTGAGGTGCACAGAGTGAATAAGAAGAGACATCAGCGGGGGTCCAGGATAGTCTTAAGGAACAGCCACGCGGCGAGAATTTTTATACTCTTGCTTGCATGAAAAACTATCTAAAATCAAAGAATCTGAATAAAAAAAACAAAAAAAAAAAACAATATCTGTGACATGTTAACACAGAGATACAGTGCAAAAAAAAACCCTTTTTGGTATTTATGGCTCTTTTACAGATGACTTTAGGGGGGAGTTACATCACTTGGCTCCACCCTCCTCTCCTGTGGGGTGTTGATACAAAAGCTTTGCATAACATACTTCCAAGGAACAGCAAACGCCACATGATATGATCTTGGAAAGATGGGGAAACTGAATATCTTTATTCTGATCCGGATGAGTTCAGCTGCCCCAAAACTAAACCACAGGGTTGTATAATGTGAGTTTTTCAGTCATTAGTCAACTGAGACACAGAAATAAAGCCTCTCAATTCTCCAGTTTTTATTTAAAAATTTGGTTTGGTCTCTCTGGCTGACATATCAGAGGTGACAGCTATAGCTTATTCATAATTAAGGATGATAATCTTGTGTAACTTTTGCAGCTGAAAACAAAAAAAATAGACTTTATGTTCACTTTGATGTACTGAGATGAGAGATCCTGTTGATCAGACGGTTAGTGAGACGATTAATGGGAGAGAAAAGGAAAAAAAAAAAGATTTTTGTGAAGAATCACATTATTCGAAAATTTACTAAAGCGTTAAAGACTTTAAAATAGATACTATTCTGCAGATCAGCTAACATCCCAGACATCTGTGGTGTAATCTGTGACTGCAAAATGTCAAGAGATGATCTCATACCATCTGGGGCCATGGGAGTCTGCTCTGGGTTAGTGGCCGGGCGGGAGGGTCTGACGGCGGCATGCGCAGCCTGGGAAGCAGCTCGGAGTTTGGGGAGGGTCAGGACCTCACCGTGGTCCCTCAGAGAATGCTCCTTCAGCTGGCTGATGGTCATGGTGGAGAAGGGGCATGACAAGCACTTGTATGTGTGCTGCTCACCTGAAGCAAGATGAAGAAACCGTGAGATGAGGGCTGCAAATGGCTGCAGATGCAGCAAAAACGTGGCGTCAAATAAACATGACTTCCATCACAAAAACAAACAAAAAAGGAGCTTCCTGAGCCAGTCTGATCACCTATTAGTGCCCCCCTTACAAATGAGATGCCTGAAACAGCATTCAGTCAAAATGAATTTCATTAAGCTTCCATTAAAATTCAAACCTTGAGGCACTGCAATATAATTTGGATGCACCTTACAGCTTATGAGCACAGACTTGGAAAAAAAAAAGAAATGGTCAGTTACAAACGAAATGTTGTAACTGACAAAAATATCATATGTCAGCGCAACAAATATTACAAGTGCAGCGCTGATACGCCATGCACAGGGGCATTTGCATACTTACACCATATCACAACCGTTAGTCGATGTCCTCATTTGTGTTTTCCTACTGTTTTGAATGCAGCATGAAGGATTTATCTGTTGCACGTATTTGCAACAAGCGGAGGAATTTAGGTTTAGTAAAATGGTTTAGTATGGAAAATACTTCTGGATTGAAAATACTTCTTTATTGAACTCAAAATGTGCTAAAAGGTGACTGAAAGTGTGATTTAAAAAAAAAAAAAATTGTGTGTGACGGTTAAGTCAGGCCCTTTGGTTATGTGTTGATGCTCAGGTGGGGCTTTGTTGGGGGCGGGGGGATAGCTTGTTTGTCATGGATACACCTGTAAGGTGTGGACTAATACAGGTGCGTGCGTGTGAGTCTGTTTTTACCTGTGTGAGCCTTATGCAGGTGACTCTTCAAGCGACTCACGTAGGCCGATTTAAAGGGGCAGAGCTTGCACCTGAAGGGCTTGTGGTGCCCGTGGTGAGACTGCACGTGTCTGTCCAGGCTGCCACGACGCAAAAAGAAAAAAGAAAGAGAAAAGGATGTGAGATAAGAAGATGAAAAAAAGGATCAAATGAAAGAAAATAAAGAAAATGACAAGAAACAGCATCTCAAGCTTTCCATTTGCCTCAAAAACAACGGCCACGCATTTTCAGTGGCTGCACAACAAGAAGCCGTGGGGTGAACTCATCTACCCACAATCCCCTGCAGGGAATGAGCGCGTTCGTGCCTGTGGGGACGGTAGCTGTGTTTTTAATGCCAGCCTCCTGGGTGGCATGGGAATGCGGCTTCTTTCTGGGTGAGGGCACACGCAGTACAGAGGGATTACACCTGGGAGCTCAGAGGAGATGAGGATTCTCTCGTTCCCTCTCACTACGTGTCTGTGATGGATAAAACAAATCACACGTCCCAAAAAAAAAAAAAAAATGCCCGCCTATCTGTAATGTTTGTCTTTCTCTCCTAGCGGGCCAGAAATCTCAGAGAAGATTGGAGATTCAGGGGGATTGTGGTTGGGTAAACAGAGTAAGGTGTAAAACTGCTCTCTGACAAAATGAGTCCAGGTGATCTGACAATGACTGGATTTAGAATGAGAAAGTATATAAAGATAAAGGTTTGAAATGCTGGGCTGTCAGGGCGATATGCTGTACATATATTTATCTGTTCTTGATTTCATTATCTGGTAGTAACACCTCCATGACGATAGTCACGGCTGACCGCCACTTAATAATCTGCACAAATATATGACCTTTCACTTTTTATTCAAAAACCAAAACAAAACAAAGGACAATCTTCATGGCACTCAGGGAGAAGCCAGACAGAAAAATGCCTCGTGTCTACTTACTTGTGCCTGAATGGTGAGACAAACTGGCAGTACTGGCAGCTGTATTTGTCCTCTCTGCTGAACAGAGCCAAGGCTGAGTGGCTCCTCTCGTGAGACCTCAGTCCCTGCATGGACATGAAGACTCGGTCGCACTGGGAGCACGGGTGGCCCCCAGAGCCCAACCGGAGCTTGAGCTGGCCCTCTGACAGCATGGCCCTGGCAGCAGCCACGAGGGCAGCTGATCGTCCCTCAGCAACCTCTGTTTCTGGATCCATGGTTTCCTCGGCAACAGCAAGATCATCACCGTCGACAACACCAGCAGAAGCCGGCGAAAAAGATGAGCCCATTGTTGAAGCTCCAGGTCTCTGGAGGTCGTCGACCTCAGCCTCCTCATCTCCCTCCAGGCCACCGTTGGTTAGGCTGTTAGAGGGCATGGTCAGGGGGACCTCAATGACTTCCTGCTGCGAAGCAAAGACACGGATTATGTTGACATTTCTGTGCTTGTTCATGTCTGTAGTTAGAAAGCAGAACCTTGAAATAAATTGAGACCAACAGCAGTTTAATGCCCTTGATTAAAAAATAAAAAATGAACTATAACCACTAATAATTTTGTATAATGAAACTGTATGTATAGTAACTGAGCAGACATTTTGCATTTCCATTTGGCTCGTTTACCTAAAGCACAACTAAACCCTGTCCAAAGGGGGAAAATCTTTTATTTTTTTAATTTGCAAGGTAGAATTTGCATTTGTGGACGCAGCCGCATTGATCTTGTTTGCCCAGTGACAGACTGCTGATCTGTCCAGGATGTACTGCTCCTATCTCCAGCGACAGCTGCGGTAGGCCTCAGCTCGCCTTGAAAAGAATAAAATCAGATGCACAAGTGTGGATGGATTCACATGTATTCACATTGTCTTTCAAACATGTTCCCGAGCCCACGCAGTGATTTCCACATGTGAATCTGGTCTGTTTTTAATGCGATGCCACCTGTAGGTTTTCATTTTCAGCTCTGTTTCTTGTTTGGAGAGATTCATGAATCGTTGAATCTTTTAAGGCCCCTGTACTCCACACGGCCGTATAAGATCATTACATCTCAGGCCGTATGGCTTGCGTGTGCTTACTCTTGAGTACGACGTCAAGGATGATGCGTGCTGTCACAGTCTTGGGATTCTGACTAAGTTTATGACTGAATCTTGCTAATCACTCTTGATTGCTGGTTTATGCTCTTGGTTTACTGGTGGCTTCTTGCTGTTGGACTCCTGTTTTGTGTTTAAATTTGACTTCCTCTTTTTTTTCTTTGGTCTGCTCTGTGTTGCTTATCTCGACCTGTGTCATGTTATCCCTCGAGTGTTTGTCAGTACTCATATATTTGTTCTTTGTCCCATTCCTTCCCAGCTCCTCCATCATCTCTCTCTGTCCCTCTGACCGTCTTCATGCCCTTCTCTCTGTCCATCCTGTCTTGTGCTGCTAGTGCCTTGGCTTTTGTGTATTTTAGTGCAGTGTTCACAAGTTGAACTAAAGGACTTTAATATTACTGCTGCCTCTCAGTCTCCTGCAGTGGGGTCTTCAGCTCCTGAATTGTGGTGTATAGATTAAGAACTTTATTGATCTCACACTGGGGTAATTCACTTGTTAAAACTGCTCAAAAGACAATATAAAGCTCCATAAAATATGAGGCAGAAAACAATTTTTAGCTATTAAAAGTCAAAATACAGCAAAAAAAAATTTGTTGATCAATCTTTGGTCCTTTGAGACGACTGTCCTGAACCACTCACACCGTACAATACACACCACCAGTTTGGAGCGATGTCTTGCGTATCAAACATCAATCGTATCATATGCCCTGGACGGTGAAATCACCGGGTGTCTTTTACGAAGCAACGCCAGCAGACAGTCTCTGACACTAACCCTTTTTATAGTTAATTAACTCACACTGGTGAATTTATTATACTTCATACATTTCTCTGTTTTTTTCATTTTCTTTTTGTCGTTGCTCCTCTCCCAGTTTTTTTTTTTTTTTTTTTAAACATGTTGCTGCCATCAAATTCGCCTCCAGTCAAAAGGAATGTGGATCAATCCCGCGGCCCCGTCATGCACCACAGTGTCCCTGGACAGGACACTGAACCCCTCACAGTCCATCCCTCCGGCCTCTCACAGTGCCCAACCCCAAGCCTGGATAAACGGACAGGATTGCGTAAGGAAGGACATTCGACGTTAAAAGAAAACAAAACAAAAAAAAAAACAACTAGACCAATACGTGGGACACAACGATCCGTTCTGGACACTTCTATAAAGGGAGTAAATCGTAAAAGGAAGAAAAACAAAGTTATTGCACTATTTCAATAAATTGTGGCCTTGGATTCATTTGCAAAAAAAAAAATCTGGAGTGTACTATCTCCTTGGAGAGGTTCTGTTAATACTGCTGGCACCTGTAACTCTCTACTGGTTTGGGTTCATCAAGTTAAAACTACAAAAGCATCTGCTTCAGTTGACAGTTGTGTTTTGGGTGTGTATGTCCTTTGCTCTGTGTTTCTTTGTAGAAGTCAGCTTGTAGACACACATTCAATGCTGACCCTGACCTGCAACTCTCGTCTTTGGTGCCAGATACCCCTACACTCGTGTCACACTGTGGTGTTTGCTCCAGCCAATCAAAACTTCACAAATCTCTACGCCAAACCATAAGAATTCAACAAAAAGCTGCAACATCTCTTTCTACCCCCCTTCATCTACTGGTGTGCAGGTCAGTAACTGCACCCATCACAACAAGACAGACAATTACTGTGACTTTTTTTATTTTATTTTTTATTATTGCCTCAAGGAAACTCATTCTTTCTGTGGAGGGACCTGACCCTGCACTTCATGCAGCCATAAATAAGACGTGACATCACTGTCAGCCTGCTATTCATCCACCACCAGGAGAAGCCAGAGCAGTTCCTGAATTAAAACTGCACCTGATATATTATAAACAGGTGTTATCAAAAGAAAAATGTGCTTTCTTTCTTTCTTTCTCCCTTCAGCTCTGCTCCATCTACTAACAAAAACCAAAACATAAAAATCCAGAGAAGATGTGACACCTGGTCATGGTTACGCTGTTGTCCATGAGTGTATTGTAAAAGTCAACTGAGCAGTTTCACGTCCCCACTGGCTGCCAGAACTTCTCATCTCAGATACACGAAGACAGACTGGGCGTCTGATGGAAGAACCAGGCCTCCGTCTGGGTGAGACATCGGATCCTCAGCCCTGTTCCTCTCACTGGCAGCCTCAGTGGAATACTAATGTTCGAATGGTTGCCCGCCGCTGCCCTAAAAGTTATGGCTCGCCACTCCGGTTCCCCGCCACCATCGCCGCCCCCACATGCTTTGGGACGGCATGGCTTGCTTTCTCCAGAGGAAACTGGCAGACTGTCTAGTCAGAAGTCTATGTCAGTAATAAACAAAATGGGAAACAGAACCCAAGTCTATTAAAACAGATCGCTGCATTGCAACAACACATCAGGGACATGAAAAAGTGTGCTCTCAAAATACCGTAAAAGAAGACTTCATATTACCTCAGTACAGCAGTGTAAAATAATGCACCGTGTAGATGATTTCCTTGATATTTCTTTTCTGATTTTATTGGAGTGGAATGGGAACAGGATCTAGGGATAAACCTTTCAGATGGCATCAAGAGCATAGAACCATGTTAGCTTGTAGCAACTGCTTACAAGGACAATACGCTTCCAGAATCCAACTCACAAGTTTTTGTCATGCTCATCTGTCTGGTGGAAGCATTATTATACTTCCCCCACAAATCAATCCAACCCTTTGACAATATTTGACATTCTCCAACTAGATCTGACTTCGCCCAAATCCAAATAAGGGTACGTTGACCTTTACCTCCTTACTCATTCAAATGAGCTAGTATCTGAGAATACTCTCTGAGAAACCTCAGAACTGTTGCTAAAAATCTTTGCATCTGGGTACGAGCATTTTCTTTTTTTTTTTTTTTTTTTCCCCCTACGTATGCATCTTTTTCATCTGACGTCATCAGCTGAGTTCAGCTGTGCAGGTTTAAGTCCCTGCATCTGTCATCATTCATTAGAACGAGTTGGTTGAAGAGAAGACAGTGCAGCTCGAGGAAGGCGTTGACCTGCACTCCTCACACTGACATTCAACAAATGTGACTCGGAGATGGGCTGCAGGTTTATGGAAAAAGGTTCATATCGATACTTTAACCCCTTCAGACCTGAAGTACCGTCTAAGCATGGGAACCGCAAGACTTTTATGTTGCATCAGGTCCTATTGGATTAATGAACAGTTCTGCTACCGCTAAATAAATGCCCGGAGAAAAAAATCATTGAAAAATGTAGCGTTTGTACCTTTTTTGTGTTACTGGCTCTATATGAATAAAATAACTGAATTTCTTCAGTTTTTGTTTTGTTTTTTAGCTTAGAGAACTGATGGACCGCTTTGTAGCATGGTGTGGGAACAATCATCTCATCTTGAATGTGAACAAAACAAAGGAGATGATTTTGATTTTAGGAGAACCAGGTTTATGTCAAAAAGTATTTCCATCATGGAGGTGGTGGAGGAGTAGAAATACCTCCGTGTTCAACTGGACAACAGACTGGACTGGAGATGCAACACTGATGGAAGCTTAGGTCCTTCGGTGTTTGCAGCCAGATGTTGCATATCTTTTATAAGTTTGTTCTATCTGCTGTCGTCTGTTGGAGGAAGAGCATCAGAGCCAGTGACTTATAGAATCTGAACTAACAGATGAAGAAGGTTGGCTCCGTTCTGGAGCTGATTGTGCAAAGGAAGAATTAAACAACATCATGGCCAACCCTGAACATCCTCTACACAACACAGTGACTCCTTCCTGAACACAGCGATAACCTTCTACAATGAATCTTTGAAGAGACTTAAACCATGACGCCTACTTCAACAAATGAATTTTCCTTTAGGGATTACTGAAAGTATTTTGAGTTATGAATTGAATATGAATTACAGTTGATACCAGTTTTCCTGTTAATATACCTGACTGGCTCTTGATTTATTTAATTACAGTTGTCTCTGAATTGAGTTTGTTTTGCTTGTTTTAGAACGTCAGTTTATTTTAGCCTTATCCTGGTATGTTTTACCTGCAACAGAGCCAGTCAGCACATCTAAAGCTCCTGTTTTTAGCTTTGCAAGAACCACCGGATGGCTTTTGTTGTTATGGTTGGCTTAATGCGAATGATGCAGAATTAAATGTAACTTACTAATCTAAGAAGATGTCTTATTTTAGCAACAACAGAACCAACACCCCTACACTGGACAACATTTCCTGTTTTTTTTATGAGAGTAAACCATTAACTTGTAGCTTTAAAAATTTTTTATTATTGTTGGCTCTTTGTGAATGAAAGTTACATGAATTGAGCTTTTGTTTAGAAGAAGGATTTTGTGGTTCTAATGGCCTTTATTTAATAGTGGACAGACAGCTTGGGAGTCAAACCTGCAGCTGCTGCAGGAGGACGATCGTCCCTGTACATGAGCCACCTGCTCAACCAAGTGAACTACCTGGTGGCCCAGATCAGCCAATCCTAACTAATTTTAGCTTCAACAGAACCAGTCCAGCACCCCTAAACTGTTCCAAGTTTCCTGTTTTTCCCTTTAACCAAACTAACAGCTGGCTTCACACACATGTGTGTGTGTAGGTGTGTGTGTGTGTGAATAATATTGATCTTCTCATCAAACATTTCTCAAGAGAACAAGTAAAGAAATAATAATATCCAGGAAACATCCCTCACTGTTAATTTGATGTCACAGATGTGAACCTTAAAGGTCTGGTTTTGGTCATGATTAAAGCAGATCATCCCTCAAAACCCACGCAGGCACAGGAAGTACATGCAGATCCCCCCCCCCCCGACACACACACACACACACACACACACCCACACACACATAGAGGCCACAGCAGAGGTTCCAGGAACCTTCTTTCTGTGAGTCAATCAAACCACTGCACTCTTGTCACTGCTGGAAGTGATTTTGTTTTCCCCAGAAAAAAGAAGCCCAACAGAATCATTTATTAATTTGCTTTCTTTAAGAAATTTGTTGCCTGACAATAATTTATCTTAACATCAAAAAAGGCTATATCCTTTTGATTATGTTGCTGTTTTGAGTTGAGACATCTTCTTACAGTAGCAGAGGATGAGAGCTTGATCAACTCCGTGTTCTCTGCTTTAGCCAACAGCTGCTGAAGTGCAGCCTGATGGCAGATGCAACTGCTAAAGAAATCAAACCATCCCTGCTTACCATCTGACATATTCAGCTTAAATTAGCTGCTACAGCTGTCAAGATGGCACTTCTGATGTCTGATAACCATGAGTAGACAACCTTTTGTTCTCTTAGGATTACAAAATAATTAACTCAACATGGGAAAATGAACCCTGATATCTCAGGATCCAGAGATAATTGGCTCCATATCTTGAGATAACAACATTAAATGATGATTTGAAGATTTTGTTGTTGTTGTTTAAACTTAATATTCTGTTACGTAAGAGGTTCTTTTTTAAATGGCGTGAGGGAAACTACTGGAAGTGCATATGAGAAGCGGCGTTGGAAGTTTCCTCACCTTGACGTGACCCTCTTTGGCTTCTCCATACTGGACGTGCTTCCTAAGATGGTTGCAGATTGCTCGGAGAGTCTGGTGTATCTCCACGCAGAAGTTACACCTGAATCCTATAGGAGTTTTATTTGAACCGTTCTCCTGATCACAGAGGAAAAAAAACAAAAAAAAAAAAAAACAATAATAATAACTTTTTAAAAAAGAAACAATCCAATGACATATGTTTAATCTTTTACTAATTTTATGGGTGAATTTATTTATGAGTAAGATACTGACTTGTCTTTACCACACCCAGACTTATCTCTGGGAATTTAAAGAATATTCATTTTCTCCAACTTGCATCAAGTTACATCAATTATGTATTTAATGAAATCATAACGGAACAGTTATAATATTCACCAACAGTGAAGCGAAGGAGGCAATTAAATGACATAACTGTCTCTTTAATGTCCCTCTCACTTCAGTTTTAGCTGATTATCATTATGATTGCAATTAATGTGTTTTTTTTTTAAAGTGATTCTATAAAAATTACAGATGAGGCTTGTGGCTGTAGCGTCAGATAAATCACAAAACAGACATTAATTGTGTCTTTCCTGTGCAGTTTCAGGGACATGTTCCGTTCTCACCTTCTCCAGTTTATTCTCCAGCTGCTCTGGGGATTTCTGCTTGCCGTGAAGCTGCTTCTTTCTCTCCTGCCTCATGGCCATCTTCTCGAACTCCTCGTTGTGGCTCAGAAGATGCGTTGCCAGTCCAGGGAGATCCAGAAACTTCAGCTCACAGTGAGAACATTGGTATGACTCAGATTCTTCATCTTCAGGACCAGGAAATACCATAAAATCCCTCTTCAAGTCTATGTTGTGGTGGTCGTTGTAGTGCATAGAGAGAAGCTGACCTGTGCTAAAGGACAACCGGTAGCATTTCAGACACTTGAACGGCAGCCAGTCGTTGTCTTTATCCTCCTCTTCCGGCTCAACAGGAACCTCCAGCATGCCTTTATCTTCCTCTGCTAACTCACTGGTAGCAACGTTCTCAGGCTCTTTGGCATAAATAACGGTGAAATAGCGGCCAAGCTTGCTGGAGTGCTGCTTCTTGGGGAAGACACCTGGGTGGCGTTTAATGTAGTGTGAGACGATGCTCTTCCTGCTGAAGGCCTGGAAACCGCAGAGATTGCAGCGTCGTCTCTCCACAGCCAACCGCAGGTCTTCACTCATCTCCGAGCTCTCCCCTTCTGGCAGCTGTGGCGCCATCACTTTGCTGGGCTTTTCACTCACGGTCTTGGAAGCAGCCAAACAATGGGTGTAGTAAGCATCAATATCATGTCGCTTCTGGTAGTGTGCAGCCAGGCCTTTGCGTATAGGGTTTGTGTATGAACACAGAGCGCATTTGAAGACATTATTTTTGCCCTCTGGCTGAGCACGCACATTGTTGTGCTTGATGCGGTAGTGGCGAGCAATGCCTTTCCTGGTGGAGCAGAAATACTTGCAGAGCTGACACTTGAATACAGCATGCTTCTCTGTCTTATTGATGGGTAACCTAGAGAGGGCAAGGTCCAACTCACTCACCTCCTGGCCTTTTGCTGTGCTTGACGTATTAGCGCTGCACTCAGCTACTGGCTCTGCTTCTTTACTGGAGGAAAAAATTGTCAGAGATGGCGTGAACATTTCTGAGGCAGACTGATTGTGATATTTCTCGTAATGGATTTTGAGTTTGTCCAGTGTCCCGTGCGTGTATGGGCACATTTTGCACCTGTACGCACCGTAACCCTGCCTTTGAGTTTTGAACTTGTCATCTCCCTCATGTAACTCACTGATGTGCTCTATATCATCTGCAAAGTCTTCTGCTGTGACTTTCACTAATGGGTGTCTCTTCTGATAGTGCGTTAGGACTCCATGGATGCGTGAGTTCACATACGGACAGTGACGGCATTTGTACACAGAACTGGGGTTGATGTCTGCCTCTTGTGCAAAATCTGCTGCTTTTACCTTCATGCCTGGGTGCTTCTTGCCATAGTGAGTGAGGAGGCCATGAAGGCTGTTGTACTCTGACAAACATACAGTACACTGATAAGGATTGCTAGAGATTGATAGGCGTGGATGGGAAGGATGGGGGTTACTTTCTTGAGGAGGGGTGGCAATGACTAGTGCTCCTTCATCTTCAACAGGCTGGCAATTCAGAGGTGCATGTTCTTTGGCGAGCAGCAGGTGGACCTCTTCACTTGAGCCATTTCCTTTGATGATATCCAAAAGCACAGATTCATCCCCTTTGATCGCCCAGGGGTGGACAGCTTGATAGTGACTGTTGATGTCCCAAATTGAACAGGCCTCAAAGGCACAGTCTTTACATTTGTAATGTTTAGTTTCCATGCTGCCCCCGTGTTGGGTGGTTTTGGGCCCAGCCCAAAGCTTGCTGGCCATGTATGCATAATCAACATTATGTTCAGGGTGGCGTCTTTGGTAGTGGAGCAGCAGGCCATTGGGTTCAGCATGAGAGTAAATGCACCACTCACAGTGATAGCCTGCCTCCAGAATGCCGTCTTGGTACGCCCAGTGTAAAATGGTCATGGCCGTGGCTTTCACAGTGGGGTGCTCTTTCTTTAGATGCTTCTTGAGGGCATAGACATAGGGTGATGTATGTGAACAGTGTCTGCACTTAAGGGAACGCAAGGTTGTAGCGTTTTCAGGGTCTGAAGGGGCTTGGTTTGCAGCGGAGGCAGTGGACCCCGACTGGACCATCTGTGCACGCTCACGTTGACTTCTTACAATCGCAGTGTGACGACGCACAAGGTCAGCATTGGCCTTGGTTTCCCTGTGCTTTTTCTGGTAGTGGATAAGGACTCCTTTTACGGTGCGATTGCCATAATCACAGTGCTGACAAAAGAACAGCTCATCCTCACCTTTCTCGCCACCTCCTGCTTTAGGACTCAAATTGTTGGAGCCATCGTGACCATTATTCTGAAACTGTTTCAGAAACTGTTTGGGAGTTGCAATTTGCAATTCATCCATTAATTTCATCAAGCCAGGGGTGGGAGCACCATTTTTAATATATTTAGCTGTCACTTTCACTTCTGGGTGTCTCTTTTGATAATGGACCAAGACCCCAACAACAGACCTGTTGCTGTACACGCAGTGTTTACAGTAGTATGTTTCTTCATCTGAGCCATACAGTGTTACATTTGAATGTTTCGGAGTAGCAGACATGATGGGGCTGAACGAGGAGTTGGCTACAGGCTGTGACTGGTCCATTGAGATCACCTTCATGGTTTTCTGTATGCGGAAATAAGATGCCTTTTGCTCCGGGTGTTTCTTCTGGTAGTGGACTAGCACTGAGTGCATGTTGGGGCTGGTGAAGGAACACACATCACAGTCATAGACGACCACATTACCACTCATAGTCTCTTTGAGCTGTTCTGCCTCAGCACTATCATCGGGGGACTTGGGAACAGTTTTCAGCACTGGGCTTGAGGAGGCCCTGGGCACTGAGGTCGACGAGTTAAAATTCTTGGGGCCGGAGTTTAATATTTCTCTCAGAGTTTGCGATTCACCAGTTTTGTGAGTCTGCTCCACAATATAACTGGAGAAGATCATGGCATTGTTGATTTTCACGGTGGGATGCATTCTTTGGTAATGGGGCATCAGGCTCCTGACGTTGGGGCTTGTGTATGAACAAAAGCGACACATATATAACAGATGCGGCTGGTTGAAGTTGAGCACGTTGCTCGCTTCAGGGTGGTGATCCATGTAATGTTGGTGTAAATCATTGTAATTTGTGTATTCGATGTAGCACTCCAAGCAGCGGAAGACCGCGCTCTGATCTTCCGGGTCCAGGATATACTTAAAGCTGAACTTGATGTAAGGATGCATCCTCTGGTAATGAGTGCTGACGCTCCGGGCTGATTTGTTGTGGTAATCACAGTGTTTACAGTAGAAACGTGTAGTTCCAGGATCGTCTGAAAAGTCCATGTTCTCTTGGGCGCTGCTGTCGCTGGGGTCGACTGAGATGTTTTCACTGTCGTCGGAGAGAGTCAGAGATATAGGAATGTTTCTCATCTTTGACTTAGGGTTGCTTTTTCTCTTCCCTATCCTGCCTCCCTCATGAGAGATTGCTGATTCTCTTATGAGAAGCTGATGCGCGTTGTAAGCAAAGACAGGATTTTTGTTGTCATAGTTTCCACCCTCATCTGCACTGGCATTATTTTCTCCAGCGTCTTCATCTTCCATGTCATCCAGATTTATAATCATGTCCTGCTGGCTTTGGCTTATCTTACTTTGAAGGTTACTGGCAATTTCATCAATTCTAGTTCTCTTTTTGACTGAGGACAAATCTAAAGGTAAGTCATTAATGGACTTCCTGGCTCTTTTCCCTGTTCCTAAGGACTTTTTGGTGGCAAGTCCTAAAATGGGCGTCTGGGTTTTCTGCAGAAAGATTGGAGAAGCTTCCACTTCAGAATCTGTCTGGTCAGTTAGCTGGGTTTCATACATAGTGGAATTTAGGTCATCACAGTAGGAATGCTTGTGCTGCTGGTGGACCCTCAGACCTTTCAAAGTGGTGGTAGAGAAACTGCAGAGTGTGCAGCGATGAGGGTTCTGCTGGTCGTTGGAAGTGCTGGCTGTCTTCTTTCCGTTGACTCTGGCACTTACGTTCCCCCCATTTACTGGCTCTGCAGCACTGTCATTTTGAGGGTCTGGACTATCTCCGGTTAGGTCCAAAGTCTCTAAGTCTGAGGGATTGTGGCTCTGTTTGTGCGTTCCTAGTTTCAAGGGGCTGGTGCAAATGAACGGGCATTCGTCACATTTATAAACTGTGGCTTTACCAGAGAGGTGAATGTTTTCAATGTGGCGGGAGATGCTCCGCCTGTGCATGGTGAGGAAGGAGCAGAAAGGGCACTGAAATCGGTTCATGTACTTCCTGAAGGGTATTCCTTTAGTTTCCAGCAACTTATTATCGTCATCTGTTAGCAGCTGCTTTGCATCTGCAGAGAGGGTTCCAGTATAGCTGGCATCATCTATGTCACCCAGCTCTTCTTCATCATTGTCATCCTCTAAGCTGCTCCTTGAGTCTTCTTCATTGACCAAGTTTGACTCCACCTCCATGACACTGTTGGAGGCATCAGATGAGCCGAACCTCTTCGACAAAATAGAACAACCTGTGCTGTTGGGTGTTACTGCATTTATATGTGCGTACTGAATGGATGAGATCTCCGCCGCTGACTTTTCTAGGTTTTCTGGTGTTTTGTCTTCTGACTCTTCATTTTCTACTAAACTTCTCTCAGCTGTAGCCAGACTTTGTGACGAGGAGGTAGAATCTGGTTTTGGAGAGCTCCCACATTCTTCCCCTTCTGGTTTAGGAGTGCTAGAAACAAAGTTGACCTCATCACTGTGCTCCTTTACCACATGATCAGTCCAGCTGTCTTTTTGGTCAGTCTCATAGTCACACCATTCACAGGGAAATGTTCCTTTCATGCGCTCGCCAGCTGAGTCAGATTCTTCCTCAGTTTCGACATCCTCGGGAGGATCTCCAGCGCCGTCTGAGGGAAGTTCGTTATGACACATTAGCTGGTGTTTTAGGAACCTCGCTTTGCGTGGAGACTTGTACGAGCAATACTGACAGGAATACTCTTTTGAATGATCGTTGTGCATCGTTTCTGTGTTGCTGGCTTGCTTATCTGTCTCAGAGGAGTTGCTTGCATCCGAATCTTCCTCTACAACGTTGTGCACCTTCTTGGTGTGGTTTCTTAAGAACGACTTTGATCGGAAGTAACGGACACAGAACTTGCACTGGTAAAACGGAAGATGGATTTCAGAAGTCTGCTTTTGTGATGTTTGGTTGGTGCTGTCGGTAGAGCTGGGGCCTGAAAAGGGAGAAAAAAAAATGGGACAAATTTGAAAATATTTGCATTTTCCTCTTATTTCTGAAAACTTTCTGCTGTTTTTGTTTGTAAAACATCTGCAACAACTGATTGTGATAAAAAAAACATACCCATACCGGGATGAATAGCGGTTTAAAATAGACAAAGAAGTGTTTCTTAATCCTCAACAAAATAACAGCAACATCTGATTAATGTGGCAGACATACTCATTCCAGCATTAGGATGCATATAATCCGTGCCATCCTTATCCTCATATTCCTCTTGTTCCTCCTCATCCTCATCCTCCAGTTTCAGAGAGTCAGACCCATCTGCATCTCCATCTGCATCTGCATCTGCAGGCTGCAGGAAAGCTGTATGCACTTCCTGAATGTGGGTCTTCAAGTCATCATACGATTCTGCACGGAAGTCACAGCCATCACACTGCAATACCTCCATCACTGAAAAGGGGCAGAACTCCTCCCTGGAAAATCAGGGAAACCTGCGAAGAAAGAGAGAGATCATCAGGACAAGCTGTAATATGATTTTCAAGGACCACATGTTGGCATGATAGAGTGCACATGATTCACTGTGGATATATACATACATATATATATATATATATATATATATATATATATATATATCACACTTTGATACATATATGCATTTTAAAATGATAAACTAAAGTCTAGATGATGAAGATCATCAAAAAACATGGCCTTATTCAGTGTATTGCATGAGCCCTTTCATAAGAGTCATGGTTGGTGATGATTACAACGATGACTCCTGCCCTGAACAAAGAATAATCAGGTGTTTGTTGATGCTGCACTTTAGCATGTAGCAGAAATGAAGATGACTCAAAAACTAAAATGCTTCCAAATGATCATCAATATGTGCTCTGAAGCAGACTCTCATTTCTAATATAAAAAAAAAATACAAGAAAACTGTTAAACCCCCCCCCCACAAAAAAAAAAAAAAGTTAGGCCTGTAATTGTATTTTTTAAATCATTGTAAACGAAAATGATATTTTTTTTATGTGGTCACATTTGCAACAAAATCATAAGGAGTCGTCCATGAATGACAGACAGGAGGACTCAGCAGATGCTGCAGGTCCCATTTTTTTTCAGCCTCGCATCATTCTTAGAACAATAGATGGACTGAAGAGGGATTATGTGGTGATTTGTGCCTTTGTTATTACCTTGGGATAAGCAACAGCTGGAAAGCAGCTTCACAGCTCGGTATTTAGAACACTCGATTCCATCAGACTGTAATAACTGCTCTGAAGACTGAATGAATCAACTAAGAAATGAAGGTATTATATCTTTAGATGTCTCTTCTATTCAGACGTGGCCAGAAAAATGAAAGCTGGTGCTGTGACATTCACTTCAGAGCTCTTTCACTGGTTATTTCTTTTTTTATTTATTATCCTTCATGTATTGAAAACGTGTATAAACTACAAATGAGACTTGCAATCATTGATGCTATTTAATTTTTTTTTCTTCTGATGTTTCATACTTGCAGCTACTCCAGCAAACCCCCCCCCATGAGGAATTTAGCCGGTATAGATAATGGATATGTGGATAAACTATATTTATATTTTAAAAAATACAAATTAAAAATGATCACACTGTGACATAACTTATTCTTTTTATTAGAAGAAAAATATATAAGCTGATCTGATGGCAGTAACTAGTCTTTGTTTAAATTTTTCTCTCATGAAATGTGACTGGTCACCTTTCCATTCTCAGCCATTTCCACCAGTTCAGAACAAACTAAACCAGTCGCAGCGGTGTGAGGTGGTGGGTTTTATGCAATGACTCTTATAGAAGCGTCCATGAACGATAAAGCAACCAAAAACAACCAAGACGGCTGCATAATTACTAATAACCACCACTACGAGACACAGATAGTAAAAAGACGTGTCTGTATTTGAGCCACACCGCTTAGACCATAAAAATTAACCTTCAACACAAAAGACGGCACCTGGATAAGCCAGAGCCATATTGAAAGCATTTTCTGAATACAGATGTTGAAATAGAACATTTCCTTGGCCACAATAACCAGAGGTATGTTTGGAGATAAAAGGGATGGCTCTTGTTCAGAACAGCACACCTCAAACAATTTGCTTTAGGTTGTGTGACCGCCACTGGCACATAAAACATTGCACTGACAGAAGAACAAATTGATACTGGATAAAATGTATCACGAACTGCTGTACTTGAAGAAAAACAAGGCGAAGCTTTCAGCTCACAGTGTCCTGCCCTTAATGTCTCTGAAAGTCTGTGGTTAGCTCTCAGAACTTTAAATGGTTTCCTAAATCAAGAGTAGCAAGACTCTCAGCTGGCCACAAACATGTTTTCAAGCTGAAATATCTGGGAAAGGGATGGGGTTACCAAGCCAAACTTGCAAACTTTTTCTTTTTTTTTTTCTTTAAATACTTTTTTAATTTCAACAAATGAATGAAATTAACAGTGCAAAAGAGCACATATCATGAGTATGTGACAAACCCCCAAATATAAGATCATAAACAGTTGAGGTGTGTAGTTTCACGAACACTTTGGGTGCGTTAAAAGTCTGAATGGATTTAAATCCACTCCATTTCAGGAATCATTAAATCTGCTCTCGGTGCAGAGGCTCTATCGTCACCTGAGAAGAATAAACTTTACACACTGAATCAAGAATCCTGCACATAACAAGAACGCTGTATGCCGCCTCTGGCTGGGTGAGTTAGAATGACCAGGACAGAAGCCCGAGCTCATCACAGCCGCATCCTTTGGTGTCTTTTGTCAAAAATTTGAATCCTTTAATATTAAACACGTCAGTGTAGCTGTTTTGTGGATGACAAGTGAAAATCCCCTCATAAATGTGAATATTCACTCTGAAAAACGTTTGAGCGCCTTCCAAATTAAAGCAAACATTCACCAACAGCAGGGAGTCATTTTTGTGAAAACGTTTGCTTTCATTATAAGCATTCATTTGGGTATTCTTTAATGCAACCCAAAAAAAAAAAGAAATGTTTGCATGCATTCAAAGATGATTAATGGATTACACGGTTAATGTGAGCTTTTGTTGGTTCAGCTCAAGTCCACAATGAGTTCCATGTATAGAACATGTATGCATGATTAAATCCACAATTGGCTGTTCTTAGACTTTATTCTTCTAGATTCAATAAGAAGTGAAGGCTCTTAAAATCATGTCATGTTACTTTCATACAGCTGCCGCATACTGAATAGAAATATGGATATAATTCCTGTGAGTTTCATTTATATAATACAAAGAAGACATTTATTTGTATCATGTCAATTTCACATAACAAAGATAAGGTTAAATTATGCAGGGGTAGTGATATGATCTGAAACCAATATCATGATTAATTGAACAAATTACCTCAATTACCATTAAATAAGTGATGATTTTAGTATCATTTTTTGCTCTCATGGATCACTTGCAACGTTTTTGCTGCAAATATAATCAACTATTAAAGTTGGGATATTTTTCAAATAACGGGAGTCCATATTTTTGAGCAAGATTACATTCATTATTGGTTCTGAAAGTTGGTTTCGTTTCATTTTCCAATAACTGCCCAGCTCCAGGGCCACGGTAAAGCTAGCAGTCTGGAACTGTACCATGGTCTTTCTCAGTCCTTCCAGCCGTCGTGTCTCCAACTACGGTGGCAGAACTAGTTACATGTGAACTACCAGTTTACACCTCCTGGTGGCAGTGGTGCACCACTTTCATTTTTTGTCAACTGCCAATAAGTAAAAGAAGAAGAAGGTAAAGATTAAAAATAAGAAAGAAAGAAAGAAAAAAAACAAAATGATGAAATAAACACCAGAGGAGCTAAGAGTCAGTTCAAATCAAAAATAATATTTTAATTATCCCCAAAAGGACATTAGTTGTAGATGGTTTCTGCGTTGAGTAAGATCAGACGACTAGTAAATGAAAGGGCGTATTTGGCTGAATGACCTCATCTTCTGCTTACAGCATACCCAATCAGCACTGAGTCAACACCATCACCTGCTTTTTCAGGGCCATCACTGATAATGGAGACACACATCACCGCTTTAGCCCAGAACGCCCCCTAGTGGAAATGCACCACATTTCACAAATCTGGGTGTAATCACAGAAGGTTCTTTTTTTATACAGCCTGTGGCCATGTCCAGGAGATGACAACTGACATATGTCGAACAGTGGTTAGTTATTTTTGAACATTTTTGATTCTGCTCTCTAGTGGCAGCAGAAATCTGCAAAAGGTTATAAATGTGTTTCTGATGGTACCATTGATATAAGTCAATCTACTGAACATATATGGAACACGTTCCACAAGAGCAGCTCATAGTATCGATGCATGTTAGCATAGGCAATGGTCATCAGGAGTAACTTTATCAGCACTCATCTCTATATGAGGCTCGAGGCTAGCCTCCTTTAGCATATGACGAACACATTTCAAATAAACTGAGAATGGTTTTGGTCATGTCGCTATCACATTTAATACTAGATGGAATATTTGTGGAAATGTCATGCTAAAGGCAGTGCCGCCAGAGGCTTCAGTTCTCAGTCAAGGTTTGGCAGATTTGAGACAAAAAAGTGAAATATCTACATTCTAAATAACCAAAGATGTAGTGAAACACCATTTTTAAATATTCAATTCGAGAATGATGGAAAGTGAAAGCGAATTAGCATGCGCTAAATAAGACTTCCGTCATTAGTTTAAATTGTTCCGATTTGAGGCAAAACAAATACTACAAAGTCAGTTTTGACCTGAATGGACATGTCAATGAAATTTTGCTTTAATGCCAAAACAAATCTGAGTCCAGCGCTTCCACCCTCACCGAACGTGCAAGCAAGATCTTGCCAGGGACTGTTGGGAAGCCCACCCTGCTTCCCACACCCAACTGGCCAGTTATTGGAGAGCTCCATGTCAGGCAGGCAAACTGCCTGCATGTCCCTGAGCAACCTGGGAATCCATTGTTGTCTAGGGTCAGGTTACAGCCCCACCACGTGGCCCCACCCGACTCTCTTGGCAGTTCACTGCTGCTTTGAACAAAGTTCGCTCCAAATGCCAGGTTCCTTGACATGGATATCAAGAGAAGCCTTTTGGAAAGCAGGGGAGAGGAATGCCCATGAAGGGGGAAGAAAAGAAGAAAAAAAAAAACCTCCTACACAACCACCATCTGCCTTACAGTTGGCTGTGTCTTTTCAGCCAGTGAGTCTGCACCACACCAAGTTAATGGGTGAGATTGTGCAACTGCTTTCATCTCGTCAGCTGGGGCCCTAGCAGACAGCGTCTGAGCTGCTCAGATCCTCCTCTGAGTCGAGATTCAAGGGCAGCCATTTTAGGAGCTGACTATGTGTGCTTAGGTGTTCAGCCAGCACACAACATGGACCCACAGATCTGATCCGCTTCCTCAAAGGCTGGCAGCCTGTCGCTGAAGAGCTGCTGACAGAAATCTATCTGCCAGATGTACAGCAACGCACCCAAGCCCTCTGCCCACACAGCTCAGCAGAAAACATCTCCCTCTTCCGCCAGCCTGACTTTGCCTTCACTTTCATTTCTCGGGGACATTATCTCCGACATCATAGATTTTTCTGAGAAATGTGAGATTCCCTTTTCCAAGGAAAGGAGGAAAAGGCCAGAGCAAGCAGCGTGCACCAAAAATGTGTTGAGAGGAACACAGCTAATTCATTTTGAAGAAGCTGCCAAGTACTCTCCACGAGGGGGTCTAAAAATGTGAGGCATGTCTGAACTTCTTTATCTTAGGGCTCTGCAACTCTGAGCTCTGAAGAGAAGACAAGAAAGGGGCAGAGAGAAGCAGAAAGGGGGAGTGAGCCTGAGGGAAGGGTGGACAGAGAAGGAAGGCAGTGAGAGAGCATGACGGAGCCACCTGGAAGACCTTCAGCAATAAGCAACAGAGGACAAAGCCATCAGACTGGGCTCCCCAGATTCCAAAGTCTACTGACATTTGTTAATCACCAACCGGTCTCTCTGCATCAGCGAGATCTGCCAGCAGTCACACCCTCTACTCAAACTGGCTGACAGCAGCTGCTGTGTCTGAAAGAGGGCCTTTGAATAAGCCAGCATTAAGCTGATTAGTAGTACAGAGGTTTTGTCCTTAACTGTTGGCCAGTGCTACCATCTCATGCCGCCTGGGAGAGAAAAGGACAGAAACATGTTACATTATTGTACGACGAGAATTCATCTGGCAAACCTGACAGGATGTGCATCTTGTCAACCTGCACAGCCTCAATAATTGATGATCTGCTGATTGAAAATGACATCCTGCTTTTTTTTTTTTAATAAAAAAAAACAGTGGCAATAACAGCAGGTAGCCAGAATCGATTTCTTTTCTTTGCTTTTGTTTAGATGACAACATCAGAAAAAAATCATTTCGCTTTCAGTTCAAAAGACGTTATTAAAAAGCAATGAGAGAAGCGCATCCACAACCGCGCGATACTTTTAATTCAGGTCTCTTTGGCCCACAACATTCTCCAGGAGAGGGGAAGACATTATAGAGCGATCCTGTGGCGTCTGCAGAGCTGCAGTACCAACGACAATTTGGCTTCTTGCAGGAAACAGAATCCCAGAAATCAAGATGGCCACATCCATCCTGATCTCTGAAAAGCGACTCAACACACCAAATCTGATACTGTCCTCAACAGTCCTTCACATACCAGCAGCACACTGCACAAGTCAATACAATGACTAACTATGAGGTAAAATTACCCGTGGCTTGAAACAGCACCTCTCTACTTTCAACAAAAAAAATGAGTCTAAAGTGAAAAAGAAACTTGGAAGGATACTGTCCCAAAGTGATATCACTATTATCCATTTTCTGCAGATATTTATGGAGCTACTGGGACAAAGACTGCACAGCTTACAGAAGAGAACTGAAGAGTGTGGTTGAACACAATTTCAGATAGATGTTTTACAGAGCAGTGAATTTATGACACGTGATCGATCAAATTCTAGCCAAATATCTATCTAACTATTTGGCTCGCGCAATGACCCAAACTAAAAACAGAACCCTGAATAATAAATTACATATTTTGCTCAGAACACCATGCCAAGATGTTTCTATATCTGCTCGGCGGCAGAGTGTGTTGAAACCCTCTCAGACCTTCTGAATCCAGCTTCAGCTTCGAACAAACTGCTGGAAATCTTAATGCCGACAGCACATTAGACTGCACAGCACAGGCAAAATTAAAAATGAAATGAAATTTTAAACAAAGTTGGGATTTTTTTGGATGTGCAGTCTAAGCTATTTTCCGTAATTACTTTATCATAAAGGCTATTGCAGCCGCAGGAGACAAGACGTCTGCTGTGCAGTCCTGCAAAAACAAACAGGTTCATGACCAACAGCCTCTACACGCTGGCACGCCGGCTCTCTGAGTAAATAACTACTATTCAGGTCCAGTGATAGGGAGGTTTGTGCAGGCATGCCAGAAACAGAGCGCTTACGTTTTCTTCATCATAACCACCTGTTTTGCTGTTCAACCATTAGAATTGTCAGGAAATATGCCAATTTAAGGCAACGCAACAGAGAATCCCTCTGCCTGATGAAAGACCTAAGTTACTATGGTGGAAATGTACCAAACCAATGTCAAAAGGGCACAGGTGGACTTTACGCTATGACTCATACAGTCACCATTCAGAACAACCAAGATGGCAGCAGAGTTGCTAAGATACTCTGGATCAACATGTTTTTACTGCAGAACTGACCACTGAATGCTATTTCATTTGTCTTCTGTTGGTACTAGATGTTATGTCTGGATTTTATGCCTATCCAGTGGCAGTTTCATCTTCATCCATTGTCATGCAAACGTTTTGCACTTTCAAATCAAAGTTAAATCCAGAAGAAACCTGACACTTTGTGTCAAAAAGTAAAATAATTAGGATGGCTGGCTAGGCTAACATAACATCTTCGCCTTAACCCTTTTTAAACGCTGGAAAATGTATTTTGCAAGGACATATAATGTTTTTGATCTGAACAAAGAATATATCTATTTGGTTAACTGGTTAATCTGTTTTGTTTAAAAAAAAAAAAAAAAGAACAGTCATTTGTCCTCTCACAAATCTCTGCTCATGTTTCACTCTGTCTGCACAGCTGCTCAACATGTCACCATGTTACCAGGGTGCCAAAAAAACCTGATCGCTCGTGGAGTCAATGATCATTCCAGTAGGAGCATCTATCATTGCTAGCTAAGCTTGGAGACCCAGAGATTGTTTTGCCAACTGTTTCACATTGAACTTGAAGTAAAACACTATAAAACAATGTTGGATGGCTGTAACCTGCCTGTCTGTGTTTCCACTCCGTTGCTTGTTCAGGATTTAAGAACATGCATTTCGTCAAAGGTTCCTTTCCTGATTGGAAATCTTCAGTCACGTCTATTTTGACAGAATTCACAGACCTATCAGAGCTGAAGCAAATGAAAAATGGATGAATTTGGAGATATTTCTTAATATTTGCTTTAACTCTTCTAGGTTGCATTCAGCTGTGCTCTAATTCCCGTCTCTGAAGGCCAAACAAATCCAAATTCTGCTCTTTCATCCTGCAGACCTTTAGGTATTGTGTCCACTTTCACCCTCATCGGTATGCTTGCTTCAAAAAAGACCAGTTTCTGTAGATGAGGTGTTGCACACTAAAGGTTCTCACTGTTGTGATGACTGCCAACACAAAGTTTCCATCTGATGACTTGTCCATGTAGGGCCTGTTTCTGCAGGCAAGTCAGCACAACAGAACAATTCCCTGCCTCTGCTGAGTCAGCGAAAGTGTCCTGCAGGTGCTTTGCAGTACCGATTTTTACTTGATGTTCACATGTTTCTTGGTCTTTCAGAGCTTGTCTTGCCTTCTGCAGTTGCATTTCCGCAGCTGATGTTTCAGAAAAACTAAAAATGAAAGCTCAAAGCTATTTCCGTCCCTGCTTTGTGGACATTTATCGACTTCCCTTTCAAATCCCTGATCAGATTTGAAGAAACATATCGTTGAGATCTTCAGCAAAGTTTGAGATGCCAGAAAAATCATCATTATCATTAACCGAGTCTTATCAAGTCAATACGGGGCCAATTAGAGAGTGAAGTTCTGAGACAAGTTTGGTGCTCAGAAGAGCAGAAATCAAAAAGCAACGCAAGTCATGATTTGGATTTAATTGGTCCACATCAGACATAATGCAGAAATTGTGCAAATGTTTTTAATGCGTCATAAAGTGAATAAATAAAAGCCTACGGGTGGACACCAAGGAGTTAACATCAACCCTTGGTCAGTGTTTGGGAGCAAAACAATGAGAATGTATTCAGGTCTGAGCAATAACGAAGTATGTGTTAGCAGCAAAATTTGGGGCGATTAAAATTATTAAAGATTGTAGTTTTAAACCTCTGCCAAGAAGGAAATAATTTTAATTTTGTGAGTGTACAGAAAGTGTATTAAAAAGGCATCTCTTCTACGTTGCCACAACTCCATAAAAGATGAATATCAAATGTTGCACAAATTACTCTCAAGAGAAAAAAAAAAGTTAAATTTGGGATTTAATTCTTTATTATTTACCTGAACAGGAAGCCTGATGAAATACATAACACATATGGGACTGATTTTAAATGATTTTCCATGGGGTTCTAAGCACAGAATGGATACTGGTCTATTCTCCAGGATATAACATTATTATTTTATTTATTTATTTTTTGGGGGGAAGTACTTTAATGGCACAGTGTATTTCCATACCTCTCCACCTACACCTGTTGCATCACTTTGTTTAATGTTTAAACTTTACACAAAACGTCATCCTGTGAATAAACACAGAAAATATTCAGTTATAAACATTCTCGTGTTTCCAGTTCCATTTACAAAAAGAAATTCAAATGAGTTGAAATAAATTGCTGCTTATAATTTTATTACTGCCATTGCCTTTTTATGTAATGAGTGAATTTATTTAGCTAAATCTCTTAATGAAGAACACAGAATGGAGATCAAGTGATATTTACTGCATATTTAGAGGAACTTCTCAAACCTATCATGATTACAGAATGACAAACTCACTATACGTGATGGATCTAATCACGAAGGTGAAATCAAGCATCTGCTGACGCAAGTATGCGCCAAGTCATGCAGCAGAGAGAAGCATTTATTTTGGCACCAAACCTTTAATCATTCTCTTTACCAGATACAACTGAGAGACTTTGAAAACAGAAAAAAAAAAACTGATGTCAGACTTCAATTTCAAAGCGAAAGACTTTTTTTTCCCCCGTAGCTCATCTTGCACCTGGTGATCACATCATTAAGTGAATGAATGACGTTGTAAATCAGTCTGTCAATAACTTATTAATTCAGGCTTTGTAGACAGACTGTAGAAATTAATCATAAAGTTATCACTTATTAGTTTTGATATAAAAACTGTAACATGTGCTAGGTTTGAATATAGATCAATACCCATTAAATGGAGCCAGGCAGTTCAGTGATAATGAACCTTATTGAGGTTGATATGAATAGCTGAAAATATGGTGCAAATTTGAAGCTCTGAATCAAATTAACCCTCCAAAAAATAGACCAATAGAGAAAAAAAAAGAGATTGATCAAATGTTTAAAGTTCTGCAAACTATTTGAAGATTCCACAGAAACTTTGATGGGCACTTCTCAATATTTTAGATGTGCACTGAAAAGGAACATTTGGATCAAACAGAGCTCAGATTGGGTTGGGGGATGGGGGATCTCATCAAAAGACAACAGGCCTTCATAAACCTTTTCTCCCGTTGCATTTAGCACACAAACAGGAAAGTTGGCTTTTTCTTAATTTTGGAAGGGCGGGTTATGTTTTGCTTATATAGCACGTCCAACCCGTCTTCTTCTCCTTTTCACCCTTGGCCATGGTGGACTCTGTGTTCCCATCTAACCCTCTTTTTCTATTTTTTTTTATCTTTATCTTCTGTCATACCAACTAACTGCATGTCTTATTTCATCACAGAAGGGCAGCTCCATCTCCAGCATCTTTCTACAGATGTATTCACCATCCCTCCTCTTTGTGTGTCCAAACAATCTCCATCAAACCTCTTACATGGTCTCTATGATGTCTAGCCCATTCTGTTTTTTTGATGTGCCTTTTCTTTATCCTATCCATCAGTGTCACTCCCAAAGAAAACCTTCAACTCTGCCACCTCCAGCTATCTATTGGTCAGTGCCGATGTGTCCAAGCCACAGAGAGGAGCTGGTCTCTCTATTCTATATTAGCTCGTGTTTTGATCAGTCATCAAAGAGTACGTCTATGGATGTATTTATGTATGTAGTTTCACCCAGGAAATGTACATTGCATCATGCATGATTCTGCTCATGCTTGGCAGCTATTACTCTGAAGTATCTTAAGATCTATAGTTCCAACAGGTCCCAGCATGGAAACAAAAACGTTGGGCAACTTCCTCCAGATGTAACCTTCGAAAGATTTCCATGATCCAAAATTGTCTAAAATTTAGCAGCATGCTAATATACGGAGTACAGATGGTTTTTGCAGTCACTGTGTTAGATATAGGAGATTTTAAATAAGTTTTAACAGCCTGAATGATTGAGGAGCTTTTTATGGTCGGACAACTGATGAGTACTGGCCGGTGGTCAGAAAAGGAACAAACGTGGTAACTGGTACGAGGGTTTTGGGGAGATGTGCCCCACCTTCCAGCACCCAGGAGTTTAAGAATCTGCTTGGTGCCAGATGCCACAGGACACTTCCACATGTCCAGACCTTGGTGGGTAGGAGCTGGTTTGGCGACACCCAAAAGACCACCAACATATATTAGTTGGGTTGGTACGGTTATACTGGTGTCTCCAAATTGCTCCTTTCCTGTGTAACACTTCACAGAGAGCATATTTTTTTGGAGGCTTAAGCAATTTGCAAATGCCACTGCAATTTAGAGTAATATGTGAAACTAGACTGGATTCAAAGTTCCCCAAAAACAAACAAACAACAAAAAAAAGAAGGTTTGAAAAGTGGCTTGCTCAGAATGTAGCACCAAAATAGTACAGACAAGACGGCTGCAACTGCAGAGGCTGCCCTGAGTTTGAGCCACCACAGTCACGACCAAAGGGTCAGGACAACTGAGTCACTCCTTCCACATCTGTGGGAAATCTTAACGCACTGTAAGAGCTGCAGGAAACCTACGAAACATCACAAAAAAGTACGACATCTGATTTCAGTTTTATTTTTCTTTAGAACCAAACCAACTCCTATTAATACACATCCAGTGCCTGTAACAGTGCTCCCCGATCCAGGTCCTCGAGGGCCGCTGCCCTGCGTGCCTCAGATGTTCCTCTGCTCCAGCCACACCTGATTCAAATTAATGGGTCATTTACAGACTTGAGCAGACCATGATGACGAGGTGATGGTGATCCATTTATTTGAACCAGGTGTGCTGGGGCGGGGAAAAATCTAAAACATGCAGGGTAGAAGATCTCCAGGATCTGGATTTGGAAACACTGGTCTATTTATTTATTTCATTCAGAACTGATTAATCAGATGACCACCGAATTGCAACATGGAAGCAACAAGATTAGACCGTTCATTTTATCAACTCAGTAAATTAGTTTTCTTACTAGAATATCTTTCCTTTATGGTTTATTCTGTACGAGCCTGACAAACACTCACTGGCTTCTTACTTTATTGCTCGTACTATAACACGTGTCATCATCAAGTGTAGTAAAAAGTGATCTTTCTCTTCACTGGAGTTCACTGCATACATTGGAGTTTCTTTGATGTGTGTGAGAGAGAGAGAGAGGGACAGAGAAGAGAGGCTGTGTGTGGTATGTCCAGACCTTGGACGTCCTAGCTGATGTCTGGCGGCGCATTCAAATGAAGCCATCTAGCCTGGTGATTTTTCTGCTAATTTGTCTCAAGAGCTTTGGAAAAAAAAAAAAAAGTCTTAAGTTTCCTCTGAAGTCCAAACGAACCCAAAGGGGCAGACCGACCCCGCTCATGGAGGCTTGGGTCTGGTACTCCTCTCCTGTTAAAAGCCATTTCCAGAGTGTCCACTGTTCATAACCAGGCTACCAGCCAAAAAGGGGCTTCAACAGCAGTCAAAGACCAACTGTTTTCTTCAGAGTTCGTTAGAATCCATAATAGACCAGAAAGCATTTAGTCTACAACAGATAGACGTGTAAGCAAAGATTTGTCGCGTCAGCTCAAAAGCTGACTTTATCTCAGTCTTGTGTTCACAGCACATTGTTGCTTGCAGGCCTAAATTATAACATATTAAATTTAAATAAGGGTGGGTTATTAAAACGGATGGGAACACATTTATGATGTGATTTAATTTTGTATGTTTAACAAACACAGGGTGCTACAGGCCCTGAAACCACATCTAAAGAGCAGTCAGAAAGCGTAATCGGCATTTGTACCGTCAGCTAACATGAAGCCATATGTGCTTAGACTCACTATCCGTGCACACGCAACAATCAGGAGAGCGAGATTGCACGCACACATGCAAACAGTGCAGAGCTCCAGTGTCAACCTGTTTTTGGATTTTTCATGGCTTAGCTTCACCTGAAGGCCTCAGAGCATGCACCAAACCTAAATGTGGGGTCTAAATGTGTCAAAGAGCTTTATCCCCTGAAGAGGATATCCAAGAATTTCCCAATGCAGTGTTCGAAAATTGTTTTAATTCAGATTATGAAGGGTTGCCTTAAATGAGACCAACATAAGAGCGCGTGGTCTGTAGCAGGTTGTCCTTGTGTGTGCAGCTTACGTTTCCACTGGCTCAGAGTTTTTATCTGTGGATGCTGTTGCAGATAACAGTGGTTGTAGACAAAAAAGCTGGTCAAACCTGACTGACCTTCATACTCTAATACGGTCCCTCATCCCATCACAAGAGTAACATAGTGACAGATGCAACAGCAGCACTCATAGACGTCTCCTATTGTGTAAGCTTGGAAAGTAAAGAACCTGATGTGCACTATGTATTTTTTTTTTATAAACAGATTAACATAGGTAGTTAGTTTTTTTTTTTTTTTTTACAATTTCAACATCTATTGGATAGATTGATGTGAAATTTGACTCTCATGGTGCCCAGAGGATGATTCTAAGTAACTACAACAATGGCATGATTCCCTGGAGCTGCTTTACATATCTGGCTTTTAGCTAGCTGTCTCAGCAGCTGTTGACGGTACATTTTGACGCACTGGGGTCTTTTTAAGTCTTAAATTCTGGCAGATCATCCATTAAAAAAAAGAAAGAAAAAAAAAGAAAATTCCTTGTGACCCGTACTTTTGTTTATGGCATAACATCTTCACACCTAAACACACACCCATAAGCCTCTGGTGTATGATCTTCTCAGGGGGAGGGGCAAGACTTGCAATCTTTGAAGCATACTATATCAATAGAAAGACGCAATTAATATTTTTTTCTGTGCTCGTTATTTACGTTAGACTTGACAAACTTTTCAGGTGCTTTTTTTTTTTTTTGCTGTCAAGTTTGGTCATTTTTCCACATTCAGAACAGATTTTTGAAGGTTCACCTGAATAAAAATCTACTTGCCACATTTGGCTTGAATGTGCTCGCATTTTTTCTAACTGCAGTGATGCATCGATAACATGCATGTAAACTTGTACATTAAAAGAAAAGAAAGAAAGAAAAAAAATCACCTGAAATTGGCCTCAAATACTCAGATATCTGGATATTTGTTTGTTAAGTGAACTCACTGTTTTCAATTTTTTTTGGAAAACAGCCAGCTGGAAAATTCGGCGCTCTGACTGACTGGCAGCTCTGAATGTCACCTGCACGAAAGCTTCGGTTCATTTTAGCTGTTAAGAGAGATGACAGTATGAACTGACTGAAAAGTTGGAAAACAAACCTCTTCCCACCATCTCATTCATCCCTAGAACTTGCACACGACTTACTTTCCATCTAGAGCGCCGCCGCTGCACTCGCCATGTGAGTTCTACACACATTAATAACCCATTCGCTCTCACGCTGACGTATCTGTCACGTGCATGCGGACCCCAGGGTCGTATGTGCGAACCGCGCTCGTTTAGCTCGTTCTCGAGCTCTCGCTCACCCCTGCAGACAACAGTTTTTTCAGTTTGCATTGTTATCTTCTGCCAAAGTTCAGGAGCCCATAAAATGGTATTCGGGCCACTCCTACTCTGAAGTCAGATTTGAAAGTTGGAGAAGCTTCACAAGTTCACAAGATACCTGCAGGACTTCATTAGCACGTCCCTCAAACACACTCTCAGTACCGTCCTTTTTGATCCTCTACATTGGAACATTGATCATATGCTTTATGTATGTTCTTATACGATCAATGAGAAATACCATGAAAATATACCAAAACTTTCTGTACTTGTAAAGCATAATTTGTCACACCTGAAGTACTGTTCCAGCTCAAAACATCCATCTAGTCGAGTCCAGTTAAAATCTCGAGTACAGATGCACCTCCCATTAACCAGCGGAATATCCCAGAATGCATTTCAAATCAGCAGGCAGCAGTAATAGTGGCCATTTATAGTACATTCTCTCAAGCCATTCTTGCCAAGTATAAACTACCAAGAACACAAGTCTGAGCTTGGCGAACTGAGAAACTGACTTACAATTTTTTTTGACTTGCAACCAAAACATGGTCAGTTTGAGAATGATGTCATTTCCAAGACTAAAGGAACGTAGTGGCAGAAATTCACTGTGATCATGTTAGTATGCTGCCACTGGCATTTATTGAGTACAGCTAAGACCGATACCGGCATCACAGTTCTCAATGTGACTGATCATTTAATCATGTAATGAGTTACAGATGAGGGTTTAAAGAAATATTACTGTGAATAGATTTCATCAGTTTGTGTCATATGACTGAAAACAGTGAAAGCAGTTTCCTCTCTTGGTCCCACCACCATTACAGGTGGCTTCTAGCGAGGTGAAAACCTTCAGCCATTCTTACATGGATTTGGGATCTTTCAGCTGCTTCTGTCACATTTATAATCCCAATCTGGAAATCTGGACTCTGGAGAGTGTGGGGGTGGGGTGGGCAGACAAAGCCTTATGTTGCAGGACCCTTTTGTTTTCTTCTTGTTTGCGAAGAGACTTTTTTTGTGTGTGACACTGCCTGAATTTTTGGGGCTATTGTGCTGCAGGATGGATTTCTTATTTGGCGTCTGATGATGGTGGAGGAGAATTCAAACGGCCGAAGCTGAATAGAAATTTTAAAAATACTGTGAAGTCAGAAAGAGACTTTACACCCAGATCGGCATGTATGGCTCTGCAATTCTGACATAAGAATAGAACAGTTCAATGTAAACTAATCACTTGGATCTTAAAGATATCTGTCTTATAACTGTATTCTTGATCGCCACATTGACTTCGCCAGAAAGAGTATTTCAGCTCTTGTGATAAAAGCAGAGAGCTGGACGCTGACCTCGTTCTTCTCTGCTGTGATCAGAGCAGAGAGCTTCGTTAAATGATGTGATCACATGATGTTGCTCATTTGAGGAAGTCTGAATGCACAGAGATGAAACATCGATCCCACCTGCCCAATCAATGAGCTGAGCCTTTTCAGAGGCAATGTGAGGAATCAATAATGTTTGGTATGAACATTTTGTCATAACATTCATTAGACGACTGCTGAAAATGAATAAAAGGGATGAGAATCGCCCAAACTGCTACAAAAAAAGAAAAAGGAAAAAAGAAAGAAAGCACAGGCGAGCTGTAAATTCATCAGCAATCCCATCGCAAATCTCCTCGTAAACCGTTGGAAAATGTTTCAGCTCAATATTTTTGACTGATTGTCTTTGCAAAAGTCTAACAGCAAGCAAGTTTTTGTTGACTTGGGTCGCTTTACTTTGAATAAAATAACAAACTGAGAGTGGTTTATTCAGACGTAAGCAAAGCCACCAGCAATACTGCTTCGGTTCCCAGCCTCAGTCACCTGAAGGCCATCTGATGTCCACAATGAGCTGGACCATCTCTGGAGAGCCCTAAACGTCTTCGAGACAGAGTGGAATCATCGACATTACCATCCACCTAACTACAAATACTGGCATTAATCTGGCAACAAATCTGTTCCAGCACACATATGGCATTCAGAGAAAAGTAGGTCAGCTGCCATTAACCATCAAACAGCCTTGACTGGAGACGTCCTCTGTCAAAGATCCACCCAAGAAGTCTGAAATCAAGTGGAGTGCTTAAAAACATATTTTAAAAAATATGCAAAATGGTATACATTCTGGAAGGAAAAATTTTTGAAAAAAATAAAGAAAAATAAGTTAGATAGGCATGAGTTTAAATAAAGAATTTACTATTACTAGTATTATTATTATAATCAAGCTCAGCAGCTTCTTAACATGTTATCTGCTTACTGTGTACAATATGATATTAAATAAAAACCTTTCCTGACTTCAACTTAGCAGGTGATGTTTTAACATTTCTAATAAAGTTAAATCTCTTGGATGCTGGACTGCAGATCATCTCACAGATGATGAGGAGATGTCGTATGACCTACGTGCCCGCTTCAGGAAATTTACTGATTCTGTGAAGCTGGCTTTGTTTAAAGCTTATGGTACTCCATCGTACGCTGCACATCTTTGGTATTGCCACAAAAAAACAAAAACAAAACAAGCCTTCAGAGCCTCCAAGTGCCATATAATGATGCCCTTTTTAAACGACAGAGATGGTTTAGTGCCAGTGAAATGTTTGTGGCAGCTCGAGTCAGCTCTTTACAGTCTTGAGGGGTTTCATGTTTAAATTCATTAGCAGACTAAATGACTCTAAAAGTGAAATAATTCTGCTGTCGTCACACATTAGCTGTCTTTCTATCTATCTATCTAACTATATACACACACATATTTATGTGTGTATGTATCAGTTTGCTAAAATGATTCCCTACATGGACACATTTTCTCCTCCAGTTCAGAGAGCTGCCTATTTACAGTTTGAAGCAGTTCCTGAACTTTGGATTTTGGACCATGTCTTTCCAGACAAAAAAACGTCCAATATTCTAGAATAGACTCTACCTCAACACATATGCAACCACTTTCTTTCCCCTCCAGCTGAACAGCTGTGTAGTCTAAAGGCTTTGACCCACACTCTACGTGCAATTCCTCTGTAGTTGGAAATTGAGGTCAAAACATTCTACCTTGATTTCATCAGACCGCACGTTCTACTTCCTGTCATGGAAATAAACCACAGCTGCAAAAAGAGAAGGTTTCTCTCAGCAAGAAGAAGTCTTTGTGCCGTTGGCCTGAAGAGCTCAGAAGTGTGCAGAGCACATAAAACTCTTGCTAAGTGCACGTTGTGGACAGACTCTACTGTATAGCGCCTCAGTTATTTTTAGCCTTGCTGTTGGCCTCCTGGTGGTTTTTCCTTCAGAGCTTCTGCTTAATATGACCATCCGTCAAAGACAGATGACCTGATCTAGATATGGTCTTCCTTGTTGTCAATGTAATGACACTAACACTTCATAATCTTTCAAAAAAAATGTTTTCCTTTTTGCTTCCTTTCTATCCTGGCTTCAGTCTGATCACATTTCTGATTGAATTTGATTTCATTTGAATCATTTTGGAGCAGTTCACACATGATTTTCATTCCAGTTAATGTAATTAATGTGCATGTTCACAAGGCAGAAATGTCTACATATCTAGTAGGAGAATTTTGTGTTTGACCGCTTTACTGAAGGATTTTTTTTTTGCTTTTTGTGATTATTCAAGAGTCCAGCTCAGTGATCCCAGATTGTCTCAGAGGACCCGTAAATACAGGTGCAGAGCCTTTCAGACGCTGCAGTCCAGCGAGCTTTGCTGATCTGTCTGTTGCCTGACCTTCACTAGTGTCATATTGAGAGGGCGTGAAAAAGAAGCGACTCATGGCAGCAGGCTCAGGCAACCCTTAAGCATTCTAGAGGAAAGGAGACAAAAGACCGCGTAAAGCTCACTACCTTTCCTAATACGTGGAATGAGAGCATCGCTTCTCTTCAAACTGATTTACACGGCAGCATCGCGCTTGGTCCAGTGAATGTATTACACAACGCGAACATCTGCCACCTCTGTAATTGAGAACCAGCTGAGAAAGACATTTTGATCTTTGGACCTCAAAGCAGTATGCTGACTGACGCCATCAAGAGAGACCCCCACATCAAAAACAGAAAGAGAATCTGGAAGAGGGGAAGGAGACGGGCATGTCTGAAGCAAGAGACGGGAAATTTTCTATTCAACGCTCGGATCATCTATGCTGCAAAGTCAAACAGCACCTTTGTCAGCCTGTTTTTCTGTGACAGATGGTTACCTGGATTCACCCGTGCGGCCAGATCAGTGCAACTCAGTCTCCTCCTTTAAGTCCTTCTTTACAAACTGAGACCTTTTTTCTTTGCTCAATCAAAGACATCCAACTTGCTTAATCCACATTTCTCCCTGCATTTGCACTGGAAAAAAAAAAAAAAAAAAGAGGAAAAAACAGGGGAAAGAAGCTGGCCATCTTGGTACAAGTAACCTTGCTGCAAGGGTAGCCTTTGTGCTCAACAAAGGACTGAGATTGTTCCTTCTGAAAAGGGGAACGGCTGCAGCGCAGAGCACTCAGTAGCAACATTTGGCCTCTTTTGCACAGATCATATAAAGACCAAGCAGATTACGAGAAGCCTGCCATTAATGGACATCTTCCTCGTGGTTACTGTCTTCAAGTTGTCATGGTGAAAATCCACCTCCGAAAAAACCCCAAAAACAAACAAAAAAACCCAACAAACATTAAAACTGCGACACTGACAGTTTTGAAGATTTCCTGCGTTCAGAGGTGGGCTTCAGGGATATTTACATGGCCTTCAAGACTGAAATGTTCAAAAAGCAACAAAACAAGAGAGTGGTGAATCCCTCTGGGTGTGAAGGTTACATTATGAATACTCCTTTATATCACTCTCTCCATTCTGTTTACAAAAACAAAAAAATGAACCTTTTATTCTTAGCTGATCATTTTTCCAGCTAACTGTCCTTCTGTTTAATTTAAAAGAAAAAAACCAAACCAAACCCAGAAGCATCAAAAGAAAATCGCTTGTAGCAGATAAGAAGAATGAAGATTAGAGTGAGAAGCAAGCAGACAAGCTGGAGACCTTTGAAAGCCTACTGCTCAGCCTTCTTTTAGTGTAGTCACCTTACTTGGCTGCTCTCTCGTCTCTCCCTCTCGGGGCTGACAGAATTATCTTCTGCATCAGAGCTGAGGCTGGGCCAGCGCTCCACACAGAGGACTCCATTTCACAGAGCCAGCCCCACAGTGGCCAAGGAGACACAGCCAATCACGCTGGAGTATCAGCAGCATGGCCATCCACCATTTTGTGCTCCTCAAGGTCTTTGACTGTCCTGCTCAGCAGAGTGGAGCTGCTCCCTCGGCTATCTTGTTACACAGATGGAAGTGTTTAACTTTTAAGAGCACGGACCTGAGCGAGCAGCTTCCCCTCCTGCCGGTTCCTCTGCAGAGTGTCACAGCAGCCATCAGAAAGCAGAAGTGAGATGTGTGGTTTTGCTCACAGCAAAGATAGCTACCAGTGAGCATGGCTCTGCTGTTCCTCACAAGCTGAAGACGCCGTCGACAATCTGGTAACTGTGCCTTTAAATGTGAATCTTTCCATCGCCCTGTCAGGCGAAATAAATGACGTCAAATACAGGTGACCCGACGTATTTATATTTCGAGGTCTTCTTTGAGGAAATCCATGGAAAGCGTGAGGAACAAAACATGGAGCAAACCTCCGCAAGATGACTAAATATTTCATACAAAAATGATTAAGTGCAGAACTTAATTAACAGCCTCGGGCATGATTATTTTTTACAGCTTTAAAATGGAAGGAATAGGTAGATATATTTGGTTTTCTCAAGAGCTTTCATCCCTTGAGCTGAGAGGAATTCTGTCAGTGTACAGAAGGAAAAAAAAAAAAGAAAACACCACAACCCTGAACCGAACATGTACCACAGACAGACACATCAGCTGAGTCACAGCTCCCGAAAATGAGACACACAGGTTCGGAGGCTAAATAAACACCACCGAGGAGTCGGGCAAGTGAAGGACAGATTTTGGAGAGAAACCAGGAAGTGTTTTTCCACAAGGACAATTACTCCAGGAAACATCACATTCCACGCAGCCTTGAAGTTCATCTCTCCTAGGAAACCATTTCCTGACCTAAATCAATCTGCTGCTGCCTCAAATAAATCCTATATTACCTCAGGAAGCACGTATGGAAATACTGGACAAACCTCAAGGTCAGAGTACCCCTCTTTACCAAACCCCACGAATTCAGCCAGTGAGTACTCTGAACAAGATGTGTCAATGTCGACTTTCCTTCTCACTCAAAGCTCTCGTACCATCTCAAGGCTTTTGCTCCTATTATCCTTTTCATTTTCAAAATTCTCTCTAATTCTCTACATTTTCAAAGAAGGAAGAGGCTGCAAGCTTTCTTGCGAGTGGTGCGCAGTGGACATCTGCCAGATAACCCTGCAATGCCGACTTCCTTGTAAGCCTGACATGGCAGTTACTACAGTTACAGGGGCTGGGTGAGGTTACAAGCTGGTTAGGATGGAGGACTTTCAGAGTAACCAAAAGAGGACACAGGAGCAATAAAATAACGAACTCAACATTCAAATACTTTGTGGTTTAACTCACTTGAAAACCCTTGAGGAAAACATCTGCAGTGGCTGTCTTTTAAAGTTTATTTGAGAAGAGCTAAGGTTCCTCTCCAGGTCCACCAAAACCAACCTCTGGAGGTAACTCAACAAGTTTGAGAAGGGAAAGATGAGAGCTCCATCAATATTAACTTACCACTGAGACCTCCTCTCCTAGTTCTTAAATATTTAATCGTCCTTGGACAGCTCTGTTGCTTCGTAGGCCGAGCCAGCGTGGATCCCTTCTACAAGACCACTCCTGTTCCAGCTCAATGAAGGCCTTGTCCAGTGGCACCACACAGCCCAAGGAACGGGCGTCTCCAAAGAATTCAGATTTTTTTTTTTTTTTTTTTCCCCCTCTCTCTTCCTTTTTTCCACCGCAGACTGCTTGGGGCTGACGGTGTTTGTTCACTGTGTCCAACTGCAAAAGGACATAAAATTCTACTTTCAGACTGGATGTCTTAATTCATCTCAGTGGACAAACATGTCTCATCCGCCTTTGATCTCAGCAGAACCAGGCCCCTTCACGTTGAAAGGAGACACAAACTGTGAAGCTTCAGTGAGTCGTTTTCCAGCAGGGGGAAAGACAATCTTCAACGGCTGATGTTCTGGTGGAAAGAAGAGAGGAGGAACCAGTTTTGCAGCAGTGTAACGTGGCAACTGACAACAGATACTGGAATGACACCTCTCAAGCCACTTCCTTGTTCTACTTCAACCCTGACTTGATAGTGCATTTCAGCTTCTCAAATAGGTGCAGGTCTACACAATATGAAAATGAATTCAAATCAAAGATTTAAACACAATCACTCATAATTTTTTTTTTCTCCTAGCGACGTGAAGAAGGAGGTCAGTGAAATTTAAAAGATAGGCGAGAGGGGTTTTTAGCTGTTGTGTCATGGCCAGCGCTTTGGATGTGTGTTTCAGCACGCTAGCAAGTGTAGCAGCAGCAGGGCCGGGGCTGCATCTCATGAGCCATGCATCATGTCAAGAAAGCACTCACTGGAGCATTTCAATTTGCTTTTGTGTGTCTCCCCTGGCCTTCTCCACTGCCCCAGGTAGGGAAGAATGGAGAAGTGCATCAACCAGCGCGAGTGAGTGAATGAGGGAGGGAGGAAGGGAGGAAAGGAGGGAGGGGAAAGGAGCTGCAGTAGGTTTGTGAGTGTGAGCAAAAGACAACGAAAGAGGGTGACTGATGAGCTTCAACAACCACTTCCTTCCAGCATTCAAAACCATCACAGATGCCTGTCTTGTTTTTGATCCCCCCCGTCCTCTTTTTTTTCTGTAATCCTGAAATACCTTGCAAAAAAAAAAAAAAAAAATCCAGTTATGTAATTTTGTTTTTTTATCTGCCATAGTTCACTTCTGTCACCTTAAAGCTGGGATTAATGTGTGTTAAATCTTTTTATGCAGATGCATTATTCAGTTTCATTTGGGTAGACTGGCAAATATTTAGATCGTCACAGGTAAGGACCATTAAATGACAATTAAACCTGTGCAATTAAAACTGCAAGTTAAGATGCTTTACGTTGCTTTCAGTACGTTACAAGGTAGTTTCAGTCATATAATATTGTATTAATGTGTTACAAACGGCAGCATTCATACTCAGATTCTTCAGTAAAAGTATCAATTCTACTATTTTAAAGCGCTTGCTTAAAATTGGCATGACTGCTATGATTTCACCGAATCTTTGTACTATAAAGGAGCTTACTTCAACACATAATAGCATTTTAAACCAATACATATTTCAAAATGGCTTTTTATACAGTAATAAAGTAACTTAAAGTGACTAAAAGTACAAAACTTCTCTCTGAAATCAAAGGAATCTGAAAAAGAAACTGCCATAAAATAGAAAAATACTCAAGTCTCTTTGAACTGCACTGAAATACTATTGATTCACTTTGCAAATGTTCTCTTAGGCGGAACAGATCTGGTACCCTTCCCATTCACACTTCCACCGGTACAGAACATACCAAACCAATTGCAACGCAATGGAGGAGGGATTTATGCGAAGAGTCATTCAAGGGCCACGATTCAAAACAACAGAGGCGGCTGCAGAATGAGTTTTTACTGCAAAACCGACAGCAGCCACTGACTGACGTTCCTACTCCCGCTCTTATTTTGGATGTCTTCTGTTGGTCTAGTCTGGCTGTCGCTCTGCCTACATCACACGCTTCATCTCTCTGGCTGGTTATGTGTCTGTCCAATGGCTTCCGTATGCAGTTTCATCTCTGTCCGTTCGCCTCCTGGAAATCAAAGTCAAATCCAGAGGAACCGGGCTATTGCCTCGTACTGAAGAAGGAAGAGACTCGGGACGGCTGGCCGGACTAATCAAATACAGCGTTGGGATTATCCTGTTACTGAAATGAAGTATCTTTTAAGGACATTTGGAAACATATGTGAAGTTCTCCAGGAGGGACCAGAAAGGTCCATTAAAGCGTCCCTGTGAGCTTTGCTTCCACACATGCACTTCAACACGACCCTGACGCAGGTTTCCTACGTGCCAATTCATTTACAGCCTTATTAATGCATAAGTACTCAGAAGCACTCATCTGTTGGAGTATGCTAGATACATGCTAACTATGCAGCACGCTAAAGTCAATCTAGTGTCACTTTCAATTTAGGATCAACTCTGAAGGTTTTCAGTCAATTAAATGCGATAATGTCATCCTTTATTAATCCTCAGAGGGCAAATTGAAAGCATTTTAAATAATGATTTAGTCAACAAAAAAAGTGCTCAGATATTGGACAATGCTTAGTTTCCCTTGGGCCGATTAAACCCAAATATTTAATTCATTTCTATATATTTAAAAAGATTAAATAATAATAATGATCATCAGTTTAAAAGTAAAAGATGGGTTCATTCATGAATTGATCAGCTTTGTAGTAAAGACACCAGGCCTCACGGCTGTGAAACTGCAGGAGCCACCTTATGACCCTGTGCATTTTCTGGGCTTTAAATCACTTCACAGTTGTGCAATTTATCAAAAACAACAACAACTACGACAACCCTTGAACCACATGGACCTCAGAGAGTCTGGGGCCCCTTTGCTGGAGTCCCACGGATCACCTGCTTGTGCAGCAACAACAGATAAAGAATGTATTGAGGACTTGTGAAAGTTACTGCAGCAGCTGGAGATGCAGTCTGTGCGGACTCAAGAGCTTTCTCCACCAAGACGCCCCAATCACTTCCAGGTTTGAAATCGCTGAGCTCATTTGCACAACATCCACCAGACTGGATCCACTGCAAACCGTCTGCCAGACAAATGTGTCGACCGCAGCAGATTCCTGCCCGGTCGTCCTCTACGCGCTCCTCCTTGAGAACCTGTCTGCCCTGCCAAGCCAGGAGGAAGGAGCGTCGCCACCATTTTGATTGCTCTTCTCAGCCCCGGCATTGTCGCAGCACAGTGTGTCAAGCCCACAGTCTCCTTGTCAGCAAGATTTCACACAGTGACCAGGAGAAATGCAGAGTGGAGCACAGGCGTGCACACACAGCGGCTAGCAAACACATCTCATTCACTTTCCTGGCAGGCTGGACACCTCCAGGATATTCTCTGTGAACAGTCACCTAAGGCTGTCAAGAGGACACAAGAGCGCATTATAACACAGAACCTGTTAATAAATGACAAACAACCCAATCCATTAGTCGAAATAACTTTTAAAGTACACCAGACAAATAATCGTGTAGTAACATGTTGTCGTAACAACCGGTACAAGTTTTATTTTGAAATCTGAAGTCACTAAAGGGTGAAGATCTCAGCATCAGAAGCCAGAATCTCATCCAAAACAAAATGAGAATCATCTTGAGAACTTCCGATAAGGAACCGTCTGCAGCGGTCGTTACTTCACCCTCGCACAGATGAGCGCATGTGTATGTTGACACCACTCTGTTGAACATTAACTACCTGCATGGCAAAAACACTGCACTATTCTGCATTTAAATTCCTGCCTCATCCCCTCGTCCCTCAGCCATCAGTTTTGTTTTTGTTTTGCTTTATTTCTCCCCTAAAACTATCAGCCATAGAGATCCAACCAAACAAATCCATGTCATCTAAAAAGCAGCGAGTCCATGCAGCCAAGCACCCTGCGAACGGTCTAAGCTCACTTCTTTAAAGAGTTCTTCTGCTTCCTCTGGCAAGCCTAAACTTCCGAGCTGAAAGAGAAGCAGCAGAAGAAGGGGAGGAAGAGGAGGTGGCCGAGCATTTCTGAACACAACCTTTGTTCCTGGCTGCCTGACTCCAGGGCTCTCCTTGGAGACTCATCTGCCTTCCTCCATTTTATGGTGAAGCCCTAGTGGATATGACATACCTGACTGGAAACCAGTGACAGCAGACAGGCATCCAAGCAGTGGAGGAGAAGGAGGAGGAGGAGGAGGAGGAGGTTTGGACAAGTGGGTAAAAATGACAGCAAATAAGCACCAAGAATAAACACACACACACTCACACATGCAACCAACATGGGCTTTCACATTTCAATACACCTCCAACGAGATATATCTATCTCCAGCAGAGAACCGTCCTCAAAAAAAAAAAAAAAAAAAAAGCAACAAGATAGGGTTTCTTTTCTAAAATAGAGAGGGGAGTGGAGGGGGAGCACATATAGCCTCCTCACACTGGCTTTCATGGTGTGTGTGAGTGTGAGTGTGTTGTGCGTGCGTGTGTGTGTGTGTGTGTGTGTGTGACTGGACCAGCGGCTATGCCAGCTCCTCCGTGTCGCTAATGGAGTCTGGTTGGGAGAGGAGAGCAATGGCTTCTCCATGAAGCTAACGCTCAGCAGCACGCGCGGCCGGAGAGAGAAGGGGACGCTCGCGGTGATTTTCCCCGTGACCAGACCCCGCCGGGACCACAAAAACACTCCGAGACGAGCGGCCAGAGCTCCCCGCCGCCGCGTCCATTTCCTTGTGTCACTTTGACAACAAACGGAGAGAGGCGACGTGGTTAGGATATGAAGGAAGCGAGAAGACCCACTTGACTTTGGCTCCTTTGGGGGGGCCAGTCGCTATTAAAAAAAAAGAAAGAAAGAAAAAAAAATCTCGCCCCGACTTCCTCGTCTGGACCTCGACTAAAGCGAGAAAAGCAGCTCTTTCCAGGTCATTCACGAGGCGCTCTCCACATTATATCCCATGATCTACCATACCCGACGTTCTCGCAGACCTTGAAAGCCCAGCCGAAATCTCTCTCTTTTTTTTGACGAAACTGGAAATTATAGTGCAAGAAGGGGAAGAAAACACTCACTGGTACAATCTTCTCCTCGAGCCGATCCTCCCAAAAGTTGTCCCTCGTATTTCATGCGTGCGCCCGGTCGCTCTAATGGATGATCGCCATCTTTCCTGCTTCTCCTTTGCTGCAGCTGCAGATGACCTGAGATCCGTCTGTCTCTGAATAATGAGCAACCACACAGACAAGGAAGACAATCTGCAAAGCAGGCTACACAAAGAAGTTTGGGAGACTAGCAAGCACCAGAGGGTGCACAAGAGTTTACGATGAGACGAGGGAGCATCAGCAGGATGGACAACGTCTATGCCTGAGAAGCTCATCCTTCATCAAGACTGAAGTCAGATGATCTGCAAAGCCTTATGAGCGGCTCAAAGCACCACCAGACACATGCGGCCACAGTCAATTTTTATATAGGCGTGCATACTATGTCTGCTACGTCATGAGGTTATCTGCAGTTCACTTTGATTGTGATGCTGCTGCTCCACATCTCATCCATATAGATATGTTGAATAATAGGTAGAATTTGAAGATAATATAGTATTTTAAAAATCAACAAAAATAAAGAAATATGTTTGAAATCATAACAATATTTATAAAAAAAATCTCCCAATCCTTCTAAACTCTCAACCCACTGGTGAGCTTATGACAAATGCTCAATGACACCATTTCCCCATATCTTCTTTATTCCAATAAAGGCAAAGCCCAGCCGGTGAACTCACATCAATCCCACTCCTCTTTTATTCTGCACTTACTCCACTCAGAAGAAGAAAACATGGCTGATGTGTTGTCGTTTGCCATCATTACAAGGTTATTGCAGGCTGCTGCTGCTGCTGCTGCTCTGTCCAGCAGCTGCTAACAAAGAAGAAGCCCAACACAAAAGGTGTAGGGTTCTTGCTGAGATGTATGTCGGTGTAAAGGACGGGGTGGGCGCCTGGGGGGCTGAGCTGCAAGAAAAGGGGCATGCATGCATGGGTGGGTGTGAGTGGGGGTGTGGTAGGTTGTGTAGTGAGAAGAAGAGAAGCCTACCTACCTTGCATGACTGAGCAACGACGGTGTAATAACATATGAGGGCATTGTGTCACGTTTAGAACATAATTATATTTGTCGCGTGTTGTGTTTAAGCATATGCTGATATTTATCTTTACATGGTTTGCTAATTTAGCATGAAAACACTGCCATGTATTACTGATGCGGCAGTTTCACAAGACATGTTTATGGTCTGATGAGGATTCTATGGTTATTACAGCCCAACTGTCTTAAAGCCACACTATGTGGCAATATCACTGCTGGCCAAATGGGGGCAGCATACCATGAGAAAGTTAATGAATCAGTTTCTGGTTTAAGACTTTCCCCCCATTCAATGGCAGACAACCCCAGACATATTCAAGTAAAAGAGAATATCTTTATCATCGTCATTGTACAAGATTATGCACAAAATTTGTTGTTGATAGTAATGCTGATAGTAAAAACACACAATCGTCTTTTTCAGCAAATGCATAAAATCGCAGCTAGTTTTGGCACTTATGATTCAGGCATGTCCTGAAGGTCATGGATTCTGTTTAGCTTGGGTTTGGGCATGTGTTGTATGAGCCAAATATGGCCAAAATTTCACAAGCTAGTTGTGACATGGGATGAGGCACATGTTGTGAGGACCAAGCGTGGCCCAAAGGTTCAAATAAAACGAAGAATCTGGCCATATTCTGTGGATGTGTGACTGAGTTTAGACAGCTACACTCACCATCAGTAAGAGCTGTCAGTCAAAGCTAAAAATGGACAAAAGAAAACTGCAGATATGGGCCAAATTTGGGCCAAACGTTGCTTTTAATCTGGGACTAAAAAAAGAGACAACTGTAACAACTGTAGTGGAAATTGTAGGTATTAAGATCATTAGCAACACCAGTTCCACCTATTTTCTGGTGTAGAATAAATTCTGCCAGGTCTATATCACATTTTATTTTTTCATGCGCTATGGCTTGTCTCCATCAGGGGAAAGCAACACCAGTGCCGACACCTGTCCTTCTTTTTCTTTTTTTAATCACCCATTCTCTTCGACTCTTCAGACATGTTTTTAGACAGCATGAGGTGCTGGTGACGGGTGAGGTCGTCTTTTTTCCCCCTTCCTACATATTGCAACATGACTGAGGTCACACCTGCAGGATCTGATAGCCAGTTGTCCAACTGGTCTCCAAACCACTTTTGTCAACAAAACAGATGTGGGAAATGATGTGTAATCACAGTGAAACCTGAGTTGTTTGAAAATGGACCAAGGGAAAGAAAACTGCAGAGCAATGCATTTTGTGCTATGATTTGTTTAGAACATGAAGGTAACAAAAAAGATGCGTAAAGGAATGGAGATAGGGGTGAGTTACAATCATTTGTTTAAAAAAAAAAAAAAAAAGTGACTTACTCAAATTGTGGAATAATATGTTGTAGAAAACATACAACTCCCCTTTGCTCTACGAACTCTCCTTTCTCATGATGACATCATCTCATTTCTCTCATTCTCATTGGTTGTAGCTAGAATGGAGATTCCCCTGACAGCTCCAAATATTTGACATGCTTGACATCCATCACAATCAGAGGTGGCTCTGTGAAGTGTCAATGAGCTTCTCAGAGTTTTTAACATATAACTGAGTGCCGATGGGTGACCGCCGACTAACAATTTGTACCCCGGCCAGTATGTGAGCTCTACCTAAATGGTCTATGCAAGCTTTATGCTAAACATGACTGACCTAATGTGAATAGAATACTCCCCATAGGCCACTGTAGCTTCCTCTTCTTCTTCAGTTAATAGTGCAATGATTTATATCGCCTCTAGTGGGATAAAGTGGAATTACAATTCTTGCCATTCTGTTCCCATTCCTGTATTTTCAGTGGCTTACTTACATTTATTTGGCTGATTCCAATATCGAGTATCTTTTCCAAACCTCCTTTAAAAAGTCCTGACAAACCAGTTATAAGTCACTCAAATGGTTTTCAATGGAGGAATTTTCAGACCATTGTTACTCTCAGCAGGAGGGGTCTAACCAGTTAAGCTCACTCTAAGAGCAAAGCAGGTAAGAGGGCAAAAGGTCAAAAAGAGGAGCCCAGCGTAACTCCTAAGCAGCTAAACACCTTTCTGATGCTGACTAGAGTTAATGTCAGTGGGTCCATGTTCAGCAGAACTCTGAACAAAATTGGTGTGCATGTTAGGGCAGCAAGGAGAAAAGTCATTGCTCTTCAAAGACAGCTCTGTAGCTCATCTGTGGTTTGCAAGAGATCATGTTTACTGTTGGAAAATGTTTTGAGGATAGATGAGACCAAAATAGAACTTTTTGTTTTAAAGAGAAATGAAATGTTTGGGAAAGGACAGTACTTCTTTCCATTATAAAAAAAAAAAAAACACAAAAACCTTCATCCAGTCCAAGAAACATGGTGGTGGGACAAGTAGGCCTGTTTTGCTGCCTCTTGGGCCATGAAAGCAGACAAGTTCTTTCAAACAATGTTTAAAAAAGAATAACTATAATGTTTTTGATTGGTCAAGTCACGTCTTAATCCCAGAATCCCTGTTTTGTACTGAGCTGTAATTCCTCTATACTGCTGTACAGGATTCTATGAAATCCAATACTTCAAGAAATATGCAACAAAGTGTCATATATTTTTATTGTTAGTTTTTGGCTTTCTTTCTCTGCCTATGAGACTTTTGCATCTAATGATATTTTAGGTCATGCATGACAAGGAACAGCACCACTGTAAATCAGGTCAGCATGTAGTCCAGCATCGCTTCGTCCTTAAGTCAGCACTTTAAATTCTTTAAGGTGCTTGGCAGGTATGCTGTTCCAAGCATGCTGGAGAAGTTGACACAGTTCCTCTGTGGATTTAGGCTGTCTTAATATATCCAGCCTCTTCATGTAATCCCAGACTGACTCCATGTTCTTGATTTGAGGGGCCTGGGGGGGGGGGGGAGGATTGGGAAGGGTGGAGGGGAAAATGCCATCTGTTGCAGGACTCTTTGTTCGCCTCGTTGCTGAAGATGGTCTTGTAGGGCTCTGGCTGCATGTGCATGGCTAATGCTACAAAATGTATTCGGGTTGATCAGATGCGTCTGTAAGGATACGCCGTGAATCAAAAAACATCTGATGGGCCTTCACCTCAGCGGCTGGATACTACACATACAGTGATCTATTTTGTTTTATCCTTTACAAGTCAATTATTCCAAAACATTCTTATCATTCTCATTTTCCATTATGTCTTAAACCAAACAAATAGATAGGAATAGAATCTATCCTGGTCAGCCTTCTGAATTATTTTCCTCTTCGATAGAAGAATTAATCTGGTTCATCTGAATGTGAGGCAGTATCAACTGAAGCAGAAGAAACTGTAGCTGGGAGTCGTTGGATAGATGTACAACCAATCAGAGATAGAAAGTATATGATGTAGCCAGAGCACAAACCGACGTAGTATCAACAAAAGGCACCCAAAATGGTGTTCATTGGACTAGGAACACTGGTAAATGACTGTTGTTGTGAGAAAACCATAGATATGTTGAAAAAGAATGTTAATTAACAAAATATTAGAGGGGATTGGCGTGTTTCCTCCTCTTATGGTGCAGATTATCATTAAGTGGGGCAATTTCAATACACAAGGGAAATGGTGCAAACCCAATGCCTGATGTACAGGACATGATTTTTAGCTGACTGTTGTGAAAGAATCATGGGGAAATCTTTCATCATAGTTCCAATTCAGCTGTCCCACTTTGTGCAGTGGGAGAGGTTCAGTGACAGCCATCTCAAGGGTCTTGTGACCAAAGATTTCAGTGTCAGAAATCCTATTACTGCTGACTAACCAAATGCAACAGAGAATGATGCACTGTATTAATTCATGAAATTTGACTTTTCACCCCTATTCATGACCAACACCACGTTCTCATTCTTCATCACATCTTTCTTTTTTGCAGACACAAGAAGCCACTGCTAAAGTTTTCACATTCTTGTTTTGCATATTGCTGAGCATTTACCACCAGTGTATGCTGATGATGCTATTCTACATCTGTCGTATACATGATTTGAAGGGTTTCATCATTGTAAAGCCTACAATATACCATTCTCGCCATTGAATCCTAGATTAAACAGATGCGAAGCGTACAGTGAGTCCAAAAATCGACACCAGTGCATCTGGGAAGAACCACCACATGGTAGAAAGATACACATGTTCTAAACAAATCAAATCGATATTTGAGATCTTCTTGGAAGAAATGGGCACTGGACCAATCGCTGTAGGTCCACATGTCAGGCTCTGTGATGATACAGGATTGTCTCAGTGCCCTTGGAAAAGGTCAGTCGCTACAATAACGTAGGAAAGTGCATTAACATTTCAGAACAACATCTTTTCCAGGGATGCTCATGCATTCTTCGACAAGACAAAGCAAATCACATCCTGCATAGAAACATGGGGGTACTGGACTGGCCTACCTGCAGTCCTGTCCTGTCCCCAAAAGAGAAAATGTGGGGAATTTCAGAAAAAACAAAAAGGGTTTGATAGCATTAACTCCATATTCCATTCTCCAATTAAGATTCGTTTGTAATACAAATGAGCCAAAAGCAAATAAAATATTCCATCAATTGGTTTTTGTCAGTGGAAGAACACCTTTTAAGTTTTGTGGACAAGAAATTACAACATTAAAAAGTTGTAGAACTTTTTCTGTAAAACCTTTTTTTTAACTCATCAAATGCTTGAAATTCATAAGTAGATGCGTATTAACAAGTGACGTGGCCTAAATGAGAAAAAAAGAAGTGTCTTGGATTCATTGCATTTTTCACATAATCCCTCTTTTGTATGATTTGGGTGGCACTGAGGGGCTGAAGTGCTCGCTTTTTAATCCTTATTCACAGCAGTTACTTCACTTTGAATGATAGTTGTGGTTTTAAGTCATCTCTTGCTGACAGTAGATGGCAATAAAATCTTCCCTGATTGTTCAAAGAAAGATATGAACTGTTATGTGTTGTTTCAGTCCCTAGTAATGCCCCCCCCCCCCAAAAAAAAAAGAAAAACAAAACAAAACAAGAAAACGTAGTATGACACAGTAAAAAGTTCAGCCAAAAAACTGATTTCCAGGCAGACATACAGAGAGGAATTGCAAATTGAAAATACAAGCAATTTGTGTTCGAAGACTTGGTATTGTTCTTTTGCCAGTTTCAGTTATGAAATATGGATTTTGGAATGTATAATATTTGTAGAATTCAAATAGGAAATTTACATTCAGTAGTTCCTTGTATTACCTGCATCATTTCCATATGAGTGCCTGCACTTGAATACGTGCACAACAAAGCTGTCACAACAGAGTGACAATAACGATGATCTAAATATGATGCCTATACATGCACAAAATGAATAATGTTCTGTTAAGCATAAGGCGGCAGATGGAAACAGGAATGAGTCTTTGGTAATGCACTTCCATCGTGCCAGTTCTCATGTTGTAGTGACGTACATAGCCCCATGTATTTCCCAAACCGTGTGGCAAATGATCACTTGGCCCAAAGGTGACTTCCTCCTCTTTCAGGTTTACCTCTGATGCCATATTTTTTTCTATGCTTTAATTTTACACCACGACAAACACTCAAAAAACCAGAGATATCCATGGTATACATATGCATATACACACACACACATACACACACACACACGTTTGTTTCCACCAGTTCAGAGGACATCACTCTGATGTTCATTTCCTGCAGAAGTAATCTCAC
>JBAMYA010000004.1:5603708-5615322 GCA_037176975.1 Arrhamphus sclerolepis | reverse complement strand
AATATATATGTACACATTAGTTGTACCTGTTCAGCTTGTCATTGACACAAATATATAATCAGCTGGACACATGGCAGCAGCTTAATGCATCAAGCAAGCATCAAAATAGTCTGAATGTCAAAAGAAAATAAAAAGAGAGAGTCTCTTGAAACTACATCTTGCATTTCAACAAAATTAGACAACAGAAGAACCTTGCATCTGAGTATCCTTTTCTGCTCCATCATTTCATTTGGTTGATAGGGTCAGAAGTTGGCATAAACAGCATGAAAGCATTAGTGCTGCCCCAGAGTAGTTTTATAAGGTCTCTTTCACTTGGATGTGTCTCCATTACCAATAAAGCACCCCTCAACAATAATGTCTGGGGACATTTATGAGGCTGAGACCAAGTCCATGCCTTGGGGTAGATTCTTCAGCGTGGCCCCAAAACTGCTCAGTGGAGTGTTTTTGGCTCAGTGCTAATTGCGTATTCATTGCCACAGAAAACATTGAAATGCAGCAAGTGCTGTATCTCAACTCCACTTATCTTGCTATTTTTTGTTTGTTTGTTTCACATGTAATTGATGATTTTTGTTTGTTTCTTTCTTTTTTGATATTGAGCCAGAATTGTTTTAATCAGTTGTTGGTAGATCCTACTGAGGTATTAGACTGTAAAATGGGATTTATGATTCCATGTAGGAACTAGCCTTCGTACAGGACCTACAACATTAGAATCTATATTGATCCGTTGTTGTTTGCGTTGCTCTGTAATTACTTCACCCAACACTAGGTGGTGATGGCTTCTCTTCTGCAGCTCTGTAGCTGACCTTCCTCTTGTTTACTTCATTTAGAAGAAGAAGAAGAAGGAGCAGTGGGAAATATGTGGAAGAAATATCTAAGCTAACAACAGGACCAATCATATTTGTTTTGATCCGTGTAATAAAATTTTGGAGAGATGCTCGCCAGGGTATGGCAGAGGTTACGACCCTAAGGCAGGCAAAGGTCATCAGTTCAGTTTTTTGTTGTATTTTTTTTATTCTATTGTTTTTATACAAATGTCCTGATGTTGACCAACAACTTTGAAACTACATATTAACAGATGATGTTAATGAGTCTGATGTTTTGTGAGGTTTTGCTGTTGTAACTATGCTTTAACTGGTTAGAAAAACAAAGCCACCCCAAATCTACACTCAGCTCTTTATGCTCACTTCTCTACCTCATCTCTTCAAACCTGCCACCTCGACAGAAAAATTGCCATAATATAATAGTATCTCATGCAGTTTTTTAATACTATGTCTTTGGCATGATGCTCACAACCAGATACATGAACTTCCTTACGAAAAACTCTTTTGTTTTTAGGATTTAACCTCCATCCTCTCATCTCATCCAGTAAACACCTCAATTAACCCACTTGAGTGCCCAGATAACATGTAAGAAACTGGTGTTATTTGATGTTAATGTTGTCGTTGAGTGACACTGTTCGTGTGTGCCAGACTGAAGAATGCATCGCTGAAGAGTATCACCAAGGGTGAACCACAGGACCAAGTCAAAACAATGAAAACCAGATCATAGTAAAAATGCTTCAACATTTACTCAGATCCTGGAACTAGTTAAAGTGACTTCCACTTTTCTTTCAACCTTTAAGTGAAGCTTAGAGTCATCAACATATGTGCTGCTCAGCCTTTGTCCTTCCACGTCTCCCCTGATATCCTGACATCATCCAGAGCAGCTGCATTGGGAGCCAGCAGCCCCATAAGCTGCATGTGGAGTCAGCAGAGGAACTCGCCATCAGGTCTTGATCAGCCAACCCCCTCCTCTCCCAGCCCAGTCCTGGACCACATTGGCGGCCATGATGAATGATTCATTCCCCCCAGCTGAAACAGCTGACTCATCGCTGCATCTTAGCTCCATATTTCCAAAGTGGACAGAAGCTAAATTGCTTTACCAATAGTCTTCCCTTCTCACCAGCTCCAGCTACCTTCTTGATCCGCTGCTGAATGTGCAGGAAGCAGAGTTTCGAAATGTATTGCTGCAGCTTTAGTCATAATGGGCAGCAGTTAATTATTAGATGGGGTGTCAACATAATTTTTCAGTGCAAGTGGTTTTATCTAAATTGCTGCCTTTATGAGGTTCTTAGCAACTGAAATAACCTGGCCTGGTCATTTATTAAAAGTGTCCTCTTCAGGTGACTAGATAGTCTAAAATCAGATGCATCTCTGAGGATGTTGGGGTTGATACACAAATGTTATCATAGTCGCCCTCACCTGCAAGATGCTGAGATGAAGGACGTTTTAGTTATGCTCTGCTGCATCAGACTAATGGTAAATAGTAAATTTATTGCATATCAGTATGTGTGTCTGTCACTTCCTTCTCCAGCAGTTATTATAGACATTGGAAATTCTGTGCCAGCTTCTAGATTGAGTGGGGGGGATTACTCATCTGCCTCAGATATTGCGCTCCTTGGAGGTGCTTGGCTTTGCAGCTGACTTAATGAGAGTCGAACACTTTGTTGTTGTGAATTTCTCTATTCATCTAAAAGAGGAGGTAAAGGTGTACCACGGAGGAAGGAGAGGAAGAAAAAATAAGGTGGCTTCTCTCAGCTGCTTTTTCTTCTGAAAAGGAATGACAACTAATACCTGAGGGCACTTGCTTATCTCCATCCTGTCAACACAGACAGGCCATATCATTCAGCAGGAGCTTTGCTCAGTGGGAAGAAGCCATCCACCAATGGGAGTAAGCCCTTCCTTGAAAACAGTGATGCTCTATCTCTCACTGTGCTTCTGTAACCTTTATCATACAGTGTTTATGGAAGAATGGTTCCTCACTCTGCTGTATGCTGAGACTTTCTTTCATTTCCTGATTTCAAAGCAAGGCTGAGATGTTCTCGGCTTAGAGGAAAACAGGATGAGGTGAAGAGGCAGGAAGTGCATTGTGGGACAAAGATGAGATTATGGGGTAGGAAGAGAAGATCAGGTACAGATTCAAAAGATGTGCTGACCGCAGGTGGTGTTATTAATGTGTGTGTATATGAGAACTCAGAAATGTTTCTTGAGCCAGTGTTAGGGATCACGCAAAGTGATGATGTCTGTTCTTCTCTCCTCCGGCAAACATAAGCAGGGCCCCACTTTGAACCAAAAAAGACAGGAATTATTGAGAGTCTGTGCAGCTTTTTGAGAACTTTGACCAACATATATGCAAACATTTTAGAGTAGTTTTCGGCCACACACGCTCTGCATCCTCCTCATATATACTATAAACTTTACTGTTGAAAAACTAACATATGATAACACATTAGTTTAATAAATGTATAATATGATTCGGTGCCGTTAAAAGGGTCAGAAGTAAGATAAAGTGAAGGTGAAATGAAAAATAAAGTGACAGACACATAAGGCAGACACTTTCACCTGGTCCCATCCTTACTGTGACGGTGATTTACTTTTTCTGATGTTCTTTCTTAACATTTGTTTTTATAATATAGACTTTAAGAAGAGGACATGCATGGTGTTTCTTTGGATGGGGCCTTTTTATATATTGTTGGTGTGACATTGATTGAATAAGTGTGTATCCATGTACTATGTTCACACTACCGGCATAAATCCAGTTTTTAGCATATCTGATCACGATCCAGTCTTCCCAACTGACTGTTTATATGATATAATTCATCCTTGCTGACTTTCCTTAATCTACATGGTTTCCAAGGTAACCCACACGCAAAGACAGGATGCAAATGAACCAAAATGAAGGGTGGTAAACTGGTTTTGCTGCCACTGTATATGATTACCTGGGGCCGTGGTACAAATTTCCTACAAGTTACAAGAATGCGCCAGACGCAGAGGATGCTTCAGTTTACTTTATTTTGAAATCCCATCTGAACAACTATTCCGTTCACGTTACACTTCTGCATTTGAAACGACCTCCAAATGCATGAATCTATATAATCCATATATTTTGGCTGTTCAGACTGCCAAAAGGTCTATCTGGATACTATCTTGGCTAAAAATTGGACTGAAGATAACCTCATGATGTGTTCAAGTGCAACCCAGAAATAAGCATTGCAAATAATTTTTTTTTTCTTACCAACTTCTGACACATCTGCATTCTAGATTGAATGGATGCCTGGAAGATAATAATGGGATTTTCTTCAACTTGCCTTTGAAGATCAGATGGGTAAGTATATGATGAACCACAACACCATGCCTAAGAAAAAAAGTGTATAAGAAAAGAAAAACATTTCCTCATTGGACAAAATAATGAAGGTCAGAGCCATAATTTAATTTTGGTCCATAGTTTTCAATTTATATATTTAAAAGAACATTGCAAGATTGAACATTTTGCAGACTGAATTATTCAATCTTCAAATGTGTACCACCAAATTGGTGTGATGGTTTACCCAGCTTGCTCTTCACAGATCTTGTATGAGTTTCTGGGCCAGAATCCAGAGTTCAATCACCACTCTCTCTTTCCTGAGGTGGAGGGTTTGTTTGTTTTTTAAACCAAATTTGAATGCAACTGATTGCAGGGTGGCTCCTCCTTCTGTGAACATATCTACCTGGCTGCTTCAGAAAACCAAGCTTCTCCATGCTGGTTACCAGATGGTTGTGCCAGCTCATTTGTAGTCACTTCTAAACATTATGGTTTCTAAGCCTGTTGAGAGCCCTTTTGTTATTGAAGTGACTGACTCATGGTCTCGGCTTTCAGGATCCTCCGTATGCCAGACGCTCACCTGTCTTTAGGAAGAGGTTTTTGTCTGCTTGTGTACTCACCTCCCCACCCCTCTGAAGCCCACACCTCAATGGACTGAAAGAGTCTCCAATGCTTAGACTTTTCTACCTTTACAGCAGTACCCTTCGTATTGACAAGACGATAAACGGCGTAAACCACCACCTGACATCTGTATTCTGCATTTTGCCACCAAAATTTATCACCAAAAACCTTAACAGTGCAGGATAACAGTTGAGATCTTCTTATTGTCCATTATTTGTCCTGTTTCCTCTGATGACAGCTTCTCAAGTAGGTGTTATTTGCAACTTTGTTAACCATTCTCTCAAAGAACAATCAGATTAGTTTTAATGTGCGGCATGAAAGTGTATAGGTTGTATAAGTACGAGAATAGAATACGAGAATCTCTGAATTGGCCAGATTTTCAAGTTGAATGAGATTCATAATGGGAAATGTGTGTGCATGCACACATCTTTGTAGATTTAATTACTTTCATGCAAACACCTTGTCACCACCTGTCACATTTTGGAATGAATTTAAGGATATTAAAGGTGAAGCCTCTGTAGAATTTCTTCAAAAATGGAATTAAAGGAAAATACTGAATTTGATAACCACATCACACCAACTTTAACAAATGTAATTGGCTGTTTTTTGTTGAATTAAAAAAAAGAGGGACGGAGAAGTGTGTGTGTGTGTATGTCTCGGGGGGGGGGGGCAGTTCAATATTAAAGTGTCAATTTGGAAGTTCTACACAAAAGGTGTTCAGAGAAAACATAAAAGAGCAAAGCAGACTCTCTTATCATTTCATTTAACCCCCTCCACCACCCAAAAAAAAAAGCCACCAAGCCACATCCTTTAAAAAAAAAAAAAAAAGAAAAACCCACTAACCACATCCGTTTGAGCAAAGAGCGACAGGTCTTCACATCGTGGGACTTCTCACACACTGAAAACACACTTAAAATTAGAATGGTTTTCGGAAACCCACCTTTTAAAGCACGGTGCTGAGCCGTGGCAATTTCCTGATGAAATTGAGGTGCCCTCACCCCCCCCCCCCCCACACACACACACACACACACTCAAACACACACACATCACACACACTGCGCTCGCACAGTGTTTCCCAAGAAGAAAATCAATGACTTTCTGTGGGAGGTGGAAATGTGCCACAATCTGCCACTCAGCCCACTAAATAAGCAGCACTGGCAGACGATTTTAAATGGAGGAAGGGACGAGATCAAATATTTGGTTGCAGGATTGCTCTGGTCCTACAATAGAAATGATTCAAAAAATATATTTTTTTTAACCATTAATATGTCCAGAATCTCAAATTATAAACCCCGAACTCATGTCAGAATGTTGGAAACACAGTACATTTTGTTGTTCATTTTGTTATCATTGTTTTCTTTTCTGAGATGTTGTGACCCACCGGCAGCTAATCTTCTTTGAAATAGTGCCTACAGATCAATACCAAGGCTGACCTTCAGTGGCAGACGTACTAGCAGGAATATTAGCAGAAAAGACTTCTTGTAGGCATTTCGCCAAACAGTTCAAAAGTAATTGACATTAGCTTATTGAAATTTTCTGAAAACAAATCCATTCTCACTTCCCCTGGAGTCACAATGTCTGTGAATGTTCTCACACGGGCTGTATGTTTCAGTTCACCCCATCACTTTGACTTCCTCTGCGCAGACCACTGCTCAGAGGATTCACTGGTCTGGTCTGAAAACTCTGAAAAAAGTTCAAATTCAAGTTTAACTCCAGGTAGACAGCCTTAGCCCCTGGCTCACACATACACATGGTGTTGCTGTTCATCAACTTTGAATTGCTAAGATCAAGCGTTACCAAGGTGAACTGTGGAAAAGTTAAGCTTTTCAGGTGTCGGCACAAATGTCAGCTAGTGAAACTGTGGCTACACAACCTAATGTGGGTCAATGAAATCTTAGAAGAGAGCAGCCAAAGGGTCATGTCTATTAGCAAAAATGGAATAAAAGCTGATTACTGCAACCGGACCATCTTGTATGACCAGACGTATGTGGTCATATTGGGACATTAATCTGGGTAAATCTGATATGTATCATATTTCAGCAAGGGATGACCCAAAGTGCCGTCAAGCATTGCCGCAACTCTCTTGTGTGGTTGATGATCTTCAATTATAATGATATAATGCAGAATTCAACTTCGGGGTTGTCGAAAATAAGCTGCCCAGTCCCTGAGGCAGAAAAACTGTTTCAAGCAATGACATTTCCACCGCCACACTCGATGTTTGATATGAGATTTGTTTCTTTATTAAGTCTTTAAACAAGTGTACACCCCGGCAATATTTATAGAGCACAGAACAACAGAAGAGGATGTTTTGGCTTGTGGTCTTCATCAGGACCATTATAAAATGTCCAGTCCCGACACACAAGTGAAATACAAATTAATCAAACACATCCACCTAAGTAGTGCTTCCATTACAGTTTTGCTGTATAAAACCTCAGTGATATTTTGACTCCGCTGTGAAATCACAGTAACTCCATTAAACAACTTGTTTTGTGACCAACTTGGTTTCTCCTCTCATGGTAAGTCCGTCCAAGAACAAATGTGCTGAATATCCAGAACGTCTTAGATTTTTTTTCCATCTTAATTTCTACTTCTGCAACCACTCTCTCACCATTCATATACAGTATGTCCTCAGGCCCCCTCTTACATCGAAGTCTCCACCTCTGAGGGATTTCTGAAAGGTCATTGTCCACAATTTAACGCGTCGGTTTTGATTTTCGGTTTTGGGCACATTTACTGTTTCTGATGCCAATTTGTGCAATTTAAAGGCTAATGGAGATTCTAGATTTGTTAATTAATGGACACTCAAAGGGGTTGGTTTCTCTATAATTAATGCTTCAAAATGCTTTTAATTTCCCCTCCTTTAACTAACCATTTTTTTATGACTGTATATCAATATCAAACTAATGACAACAAAATTGCATGGTGGGCTCCTCAAAGGATTGAATCAAAGGCAACTGGACTCTCTCTTCTTTTTCTTGGATCTTGAAGACGTTTACCTTCCTCGTTGAAGTCAACATCTTAAAAGCCCCAAACCCCCCCCCCCACCTGTCAGTTTGAACTGCAGAAACCGTATGGATGAAAGGTGAAACGTCTTCAAGAAACCAAGAAAAAGCAGTTCAGGAGCCTTTGATTCAAGCCTTTGAGGATTATCATGATGTGGATGATTGAGGATCTCCAGCAACATGAATGGCAGGCTATTGCTTTGACTGTAACACCTCAATGAATATTTTGAAAAAGACAACAGTTTCCATGACAGTTTTCACCTGACTGTTGGTGACCCATTTCTATCTTTGCTGAGAATATCATCTATGAAACATCCTGGCTCTATAAAGGTTCGATGAAGCTGCGGAGGGAACAATGGAGCTGGAGGCTGAACAGCAATAACATAACACGAAGATACTCACAATAGCAGCAGTAACAAGCTTGTGTTTAACAGCTATGAAGTACCACATGTAGTGCAGCTCACCTTTCTTTAAGCTTGTTGACATTTCCCCATGAGCAATAGACACTATTCATTTCAGCTGGGGCTCAGGCTTTGCACCTTTTTTTTTGGTAAAACATATTTACAGTTGTTACAAACTCAAGACATTATCAGGGTTGCTACTTTTCAGAGAGATGGTAAATGTTAGTTTTGAATTAAATAATTAGATGGCCATTCATCAAAGAGTTATTAAGACAGTTTATTCAAAACCACCAAAAAAAACGTAAGGAGGGTACATTGTCAAGGATCCTCAAATTGGGGCAAATCCTGACAGTAAACACCGAGATAATCCCCAAGGTGAGTGAGAAGCTGATGTGATAAAAAGTTACAGGATTGCCTAAGTTGCAGTGATTCATCCTCTCAGCACCATTAATACCTATGTGAACTGACAGGCGAGTCGTTTAACGTGGACATAATAATATGAGCTCTATGAAGGTGCCAGTGAACAAAAGTTACAGCAGGGGATCAAATACTACTACTTTTATTACTCTGAGCACAGACTGACAGCGTACAGCCGGGGGTCCAAACCCAAGGTCCACGGGTCAAATCTGGCCCGCTGCATCATTTTATCTGGTCTGCAAGACCATCATATAAATATAACTGGAATATTTCTGAGGAAATTTTCAACGCGACTGCCCGTTTCATTTGGTACTGTCACCAGTAAGTAAGTGGAATAACTGGTCACGATTCAGCAAACGATTTTACAACAAAATTTTACAACAAAATGCTTTTTTTTTTTTTGTCAAAACATCTGATTTTCTTTTTTTTTTTTGTCAAATCAACTTTTTTCTTATTTAAAGAAAGTGATTTTAGGGCATAAAGTTGAAATTGCACAAAATTTGCAGTTTTAAGAATTATAATTTTATGTCAAAATGTTGCAAAAAGTTGATTTCTTTTTTTAGAAAAGTAATTTTAAGTTAAAAAGGTCACAGTTTTGTGACATTTGTGATTGTCTGATTAAGAAAAGTCTTTTAGTTGTTTAGTTTTGATCTTTCAAAAGTGAGGATCAACTTTTTACAAAAAAAAAGTCTATTCTTTTTTTTCTTAGCGAAGCATAGCACTGTGAAATTTGAGGTTTTAATTTTTTTTTTCTTTTTCAATTTTGAGTCCAGGAATTAGCAGGACATCTGATCACACCGTAACTGGTTGAGAAAGTAAAGATTAACCAGCCCTTTAATGGTAACCATGGTGATGATGTGGCCCAGGATGAAATAGATGGAGTCATAGAATCCATATGTGAAGTATATAAAAGCAGGATGCCTTATTTACCTCTGGCCTGTACAGCTAGTTATAATTGTTTCCTCATCAATATAAAGAAGAAGTCTGGTTTCTCTGGACTCGGTTTTGACTTCCAGGTGCAGGAGCAGATACAGAAGAAACTGCCTGGATAAGCATGCAACCAGAGATACGAAGCATGTGACGCAGGCAGAGCCACCACCAGTCTATATCAACAAAAGATATTCAAAGTAGTGTGTAGTGGAGTAGAAGGTGAATGACACCCCATTCAGTTGGTTTGGTTCCTTCTGCAGAGGTGGAAATGGCTGAACTTTTCATAGCTTTAAATAACTCACCAATATCTCAAAATCAATGTGATCTTTTCCCCCCACCTTTTCTTTTATTTTCACTGGCAGTATTTCCTTATTGTCTACGCATGATCAAGACAGCAAGAATGAAGTATTGAGGACCCTCAGTCTCCAGAGCTCTTCATGGTTCACACCCACTTCTATGTCTCTCTAACATGATTGGTCCTTGAGTTAATTGTGGAGGTCACGGGCGGATGGGGAATTGAACTTCTCCCTTGGAGACCACAAAAACTAGATCACTGGGATGGAGACAGAATCATTAAAAGTAAGCATTCGTTATAATAATAATGACTGTTGGTGACAATTTCTTTGTCTGTAGATAATGTTCAAAGTTGAAGCTTAAGAGTTTTGTGTGCTGATGCGAGGTGGTGGACTCAGTTATTCCTGTACTTTTCTTTTTCTATTTGCCCAAAGTGTAGTAGAAAGATTTTCTTTTCTTTTCCTTTTTATTTCCTGAAATAAACCTGCAAAATTATAATTAATCATTTCTAAGATAATTTTGAGGTCAAAGGGAAATGGAGCTACTGTAAATGCAGATGCTTTAGGGAAGTTGAGTTGGATTCATTCAGGGCTTTTTTCACCTTTCCATTACCACACAAGGAAAGTGAGTATTTATATTTGCTCAGGGCTTTAACTTAACAGGAAATGCTAACCTCTATTGGTTTATGGCCATACAAAGAAGTTGGAGATTACCTTTGTCTCAACTAAAGTTTCATCAGATCAAACAAGAAACAGAGGAAGAAAGTCTGTTGTTCAGGAGTGTCAAAAAAAATAGAGTTTCCAGTGTCTTTTTCCTCACCTGAAGGTCTTGTGTGTGTTCTTCAAGGCTCCGATTGGCAGATTCTGGCAGCTCATTATTACCTGGGTGTTTTTTTTGTTTTTTCTTTTTGGAGCTCCATCACAGTGGGCCAAGGCTCGTCAAACTTCTTAGTGGTCAGATTTTTATCCACATTCAAATAAGCGCTGCTCATTCTGCATCTGCTACTAAGGAGTTGATTCAAAACTTTTCTTGTCTGGCATTCATAATTTAAACAAACCTGTAATCCAGATGCTGACCCTCTGGTTTGTTGGTTTCCGACTAACTAATGGTTACCAATGGCTTAAACAATGCGTTCAGCAGGACGTGATCATCAGTCCACTGTCTCCTCCCCTCTCTCTTTCACACTCACACATACCCAGGAGGCTACAGAGAGAAGGTTACAGAGGTTATCAGGGAGAAGAAAGATAACTGGAGTAAAACTGGAGTACTAGAAGTGTCACAATTATTCTCTTCAACACTCCTAGCAGGATGCAAGTTGCTGCTAAATGAATGTTTCTGCACCTCTGGTGCATAATGACTAGCGTGAACTTTATGCATCATTTCTTTTTGCACAAATAATCAACACTTAGCAGTTACTTTCAACATGAAGACTCAAGAAATATGTCACATGAAGAAAAAAAAACAAAGAAGGAGTAACATGAAACATTTCCATGAGCTCATCTTCACAGTTTACACTTCTTACAGTGCCACCTGGAATCTTCAAGCTGAGGAGTTTGTAGGTGACAGGTGGGATGACACATTATAGATTAAGAGGCCACGAGAGGTCATGACAAAATACCAGTATCCCCACTTCACAGTTCTACCAGGAAGCAGGTTTTGTTGCAGTTCATCGACTGACCACTAGGTGCTGGAATCAAAATAGAGCAAATCTTCATTGGCTCCAATGTCAAAATGCCTACGTTTGCAGCAGAAATAAACATATTTACAGCCTGGTACAAAATCGGTTTGGTCTCTGTAGTTAGAATTTACATCTGTGACAAATGTATGAGG
>JBAMYA010000004.1:5582103-5603608 GCA_037176975.1 Arrhamphus sclerolepis | reverse complement strand
TACATGTATATCTATCTATCTATATATGTATATATATATATATGTGTGTATACACACATATAATATGAATTAATATGAACAAAAAAAATTAAGTTGCTTATGTCCCCACTTTCATGATTGTAACAACATGACTGGAATACCTGTTATTTAAAACAATGGTGGAACTGTGTGTCAGAGGTTAATTTTAGGTCGTGACTTCACAGATAGATTTGGAGTGTGTAGAACTGTGTGTTACAGTACATTATTATGTAAAGCAAAGCATGTCGTCTCTGCCACAACTGCTTCCAGCAGTTAATCCTATCGACTCCAACCGTGAACGATGGTCCAGTATTGCATAAAAAACAAAAAAAACAAACAAACAAAAACAAACTCCAATTCAAAAACATTTCAGAAAAGGGAACTACTTGAACAGAAATGCCAACTCCAACTCCACACAGTTTGCAGCTAACAAGGAGCCTTCTAGTTGTGATTTAAGAGTGTTAACCACCAGGCCACCATGCACACTTGCTGTTATTAACTACCCACATTATGGTTGGGTTAACACCCAGCATTTGTAAGATTGAATAGGGGAAATTAAATCCTAATATGTATAACTAATTTTGTTAAACAGTAAAATTTATTATAAAATATTCTTCTGGAAAGAAAAACATGTCAAAGCCAGAGTTTTTGATCATAGGGGTTGCGTCAGCTTCTTGTGAATGGACTTCTCTATCTTCAGGAGAAAAATACTAATATCTTTTTTTTTTTGCTGTAAAGATTTGTTGATCCAAACAATTATTAGCAATTCTGCGGTGATCTTGGTTGTTTTGAATAGTGGCCATTGGCTAACCCATGTGGGTTGTCATTGGTTCGGTACGTTCTATACCAGTGCAAGTGGCTGTGAATGATAGGGAGCTAGCTCTGTCTCTGACAGGCTCAAACACAAATAAAATGCAAACAAAGTGTAAGAACTTGCACACTGTTGAACTCTATCGCAGCCTACTGCAGCAGCTCAGACTGAAAACAGGCACTAAGCTCTGTTATGTCATCAAGATAGTGGTTATGGGAACAGGTGGACTTTTAAATGTTCCACCAGTTCATTTTCCACATACACACAAAGTCACAAACCATTGTAGTTCCGCTGCTGTAAAGCTATTTTGGAACTTGCCTTGCAAAGCATCCAAGCTGCTGTGACCTTTTAACCCATTGTCCTCCACTCCTGGCATCTGTTTGTTTGTAAGTGGAGGAAGGATTTACACGGGGTAAAAATATGGACAAACAATATCCAGAAACTCTCTGTGGAGATGGAAAATATGTTGATTCTCTTTCAGAAAGGACTGTGTTTTGAAAAGAGCTAACTGGATTGATAGAAAGTAACTAATGTCAGTAAAACCTAAGTAAAAGTACGGACATAAAAGACTTTTCCCAAAAAGGAAAGGAATGCTATAAACTAACCAACCCTTCCTATCTGTTCTCTTTCCTGTGTTAAATTGTTTGCTGATTCCCGGTGGTCCGGTTCTGTGGCTGTTTCAGACTTTCATAAACTTTAGCAGAGGGTATTTCAAACTTCAAACAGAAGAAGGTGTTAGACGCAGAAGCGAACACGTTTGCAGCAAAACGTTGTTAAAGAGCTTGTCAGTTGTGTTTCACGTGTTCATCTCACTGTGGAGACTTTGTCTGTCAGTCAGTGGTTTTCACTTCAAACCAAAAATAAAATATTTGTGATCCAATTTTGTCTGTAACGACTGAGTCCACACACAGAGCAAAGAAAGATGAGTAAAGAGACGGTGGAAGAAATTAGTTCAGGAAAAGTTTTATCATGTGGGAGCCAAAGTATTAAAGGAATACTGCATAATAACATGACAGTCGAGGCATTTAAGGTGGAGGAAGAAAGTTGTGTCTACAGTTTTGATGTGTGTGATGCAGATATACTGTGCTATTATGACTTAAATAACTTTTTTGGGGGGAGGTGGGGGGTATGATCTGTCCTTCAGCAGCGAGAGTTGTCTTAACTCCCCCTCCCTTTCTGTTTGGAGAGATCCCGGATGGTGCATTTACATGCAAATGGAAACTAAAAATACTAATGGAACAGCATTTAGAAGCGGGGCTACCAGTCATTTACAAGGACTTACAAGAAGCACTATTGATCCTGAATGACAGCAATTATTGGATGACAACAGTGGTTTCTCAAAAGACAGCAGCCATTAGTGTTTTAAGTTGGTGGGCGGGGGACTGAGGACAGGAAGCATGAGCCCACTCTGTCTCCCCTCTCTAAACAAGTAGAAAAATGAGGAGGAAGGAGCAAGGAAATGAAAGCAGCCACCACTGTGTAACCTGGCACAGCTGCAGTGTAGTTGGCCTGATTAGTTTGATTTGACTTGTAAATGTGTCCCTCAGATGCAAAGCTAGGAGACAGGCTCTGGCACAGATCTATTGTATATTAAAACAGCCTTAGCTGGGGTTTATATTTCAGCATAAATTGGATACACAGCTTGTTTGAATGTTTGTTTAATTTGACTTGCAGATATAACAGCGTATGTTGTTTTAATTGCTTGCAGTTTCAGAAATCAGACACCACGTCTGCTCTCCTCTGCAGTTGTTGGACCAGTCGGGTTCAGACACTGGCTGCAGCAGTTTGTTTTGCTCTTCAGCTAAAGGTGATGACAGAGCAGCAGTGTTTACCGTGTAAACAGCGTGCTGCATTTGTGAACTCTGTTGACGCCACTATTTAGGATTTACTGGGGAGGATATCATCAGGGGAGAGGACGTAAATGACACAAAATATTGTAATCCAAGAATGAAAGAGGATTTTTAAACTGCTTTTCTTTATGGCATTCTTTTAAAGCTTCCTCTATTTGACTGTGTAACTGTCGCTCAACTAGAAAAAGAAGAACTTAATATCACACAACAGTTGAAATGTCAAAACACACATCTATCAGCGCTTCTGATGTTTCAGTTGTCACACCACATCAAACATTTGCTGATTATTCAATCCCATTTCCAAAAACAGTTGCAAAGAAGCTTTATAGATTATTTAAAACCAAAGTAGTTTTTTGGTGGTGGTGGGGGGGCACCTGGAACCACACTGTGCAAAAAGTTGTTTGAAAGGTGTTAATCTCAATGAAACATGAATGAAAGTATGGACTTAAAAGACTTTTCACAAAAAGAAAAAGGACTATCAACTATCCTGTCTGGTGGTCCAGTTCTGCGGCTGCCGCAGACTTTGACAACTTCTAGATATTGTTGTTTGTCGTTGTCCTACTGAAATGTGCGTAGCCTCACTGAAAAGAAAAGAAGTAGATCTCTGGATGACATCAGACACTCAAAGGCCACTTAGGTACACTTGTTCAGTTGCGTGTTAACAGAAATAACTAATCAGCCAATCACATGTCAGCAACTCTACACATTTAAACATGTAAATGTGACTGAATGTGGCATGGTTGTTGACAGCTAAACAGCTGGTCTGAGTATTTCCAAAACTGCTGATCTATTGGGATTTTCACACACAACCATCTAGGGTTTACAGAGAATAGGCCCCTTTGTACTAACTGAGCATCCTTGCAGCACCACAGCCTACCATGTCCATCCCTTTATGACCACAGTACCATCTTCTGACTGATGCATGATATTGTACTCCTCAGTGTCTTGTTAAACACTCTGGGGATTTTATTACATTTCATCCCACTATGACTTGTTCAGTGGACGTTCCCAGTCATCCCCTGCATTTTCCAAACATATAGCATCGTTTTATGGATGAGAGTTTATAGCCTTTATTTACTGATCCATGAGTCTCTTCCATGAGAGTTTACCGACAGTAGTTTGTACATTTGGTAGTCAGTTTGTCCAGCCATAACACAAAAGCCTGTATAAAAGGTTGTTTTTATTCACCTTCTGTACACTGATGAGGTTAGAATTACATAAGTTTGTTTGAAGCTCCCCTATCCACATTTACACTTAGGTTTAAAGACATTTGTTAGTCTTGTCAGAGTGTCAAATGGCTCAAAAGCAAATTTAAGTTTTTCTACAAATATATAACGTTCTCACTCAAAACTGCTTCAATTCACATTATTTGTCTCCAACAAAAATTTAAAGCCATTACCATGTAATAGGCTTAGGGTTATTTTAACTCTGGAATGTTCCTTTAATTAAATATAGTTTGAATTATTTTGAATTGTTCCATTTTCTCTTTTTTATTTTCACTTATAAATGGCTGTTAAAAGGCTGGAAGAGGGAAGTTAAAAAGTGATCCCTGCAGACTTTGTCTAAAGGAGTCTGCAGATAAGAGAGAGAGCTATAAATTCTTCCTATCCCTTCCCAGGAGTGTGTAATCTGTCTGTAATCCTCAGATTACCACTTTGGTCCTGAGTTCAGTCCAGCACCGATTCAAGGCAGGTGCGGTTGGGTTAACTAAGAGCTACCTGTCTGAGGTTAAATGTATGTGTTAACTGTATCCTGGTGTGTGGAATTGTGTTTGGTTGACCAGACAGGTCAGTCTTGCAGTGTATCGGAGTCTATCCTGAAAGATTTGCAGAGAAAAAGGAGATCAAAACCTGTAACATCATGAGGCCAGACAGTTTTCATGACTGCAGACTCACTGTGAAATGGTTAAAACAGAAAATTTAATACAATGTTACGGGCCGGACAGCCTGGACAGGCTGAAAATACAGTGGTAATAGTGAGCTGCTGACCGTTATCATCAGCTAACTGATGTCATGAGTGTTTCTGAGTGGAAATGTCATTTCATTGCTTTGTACTTTGAACGTTAAGCTCTAGAGCAAATACTTCAGCTGTCTGACAAACCCTACCTTTCTTTCTGCTGCATCCGGAGCATAAACAAGTTAAAGATTGACTGAGTTAAGGAAACTGGATGATACATCCATCAGTTAAAGAAGAGGCCAAACTATTGAATTCTATTACTGCGTCTTCCACTAAGTTGCTACGCTCAAATTGAAACAAATCCAAGGCTGAAGAACATTTATACCAGAGCTAGCGGATTGACAAATTGTACTTTGAACAGCAACCGTGTTTATCTGGTGTTCTCAGACTTTTACAGCCCTGCATGAGGTCACAGATATTTCACACTAATGCTTGATGTACGTGGAATATGTCACATATATGTGGCTCAGTGAAATCCACACAACCATGCTGATTCATGTGCCTGTGTTCTTGTGCAGGAGCGCTGGAGGTGTCCAGAGTCAGCCCCTTGGCCTGCTGGTTCAGCTCCATGCTGTACTGTTTTGGGGGAGCTGTGCTGTCTGGGATCATGCTGGCTGAGCCACCAGTGGCACCTCTGTCCAACGGCACTGGTGTCCTGCTCGCTTCAGTCATCTGGTAAATAACTGAGGCTGAAATCAAGTGTCTGCGGTGTAAAAGGAGCATGAGCAGCAGAAGACTAAATGAAAGAGGCATGTTTATATGTGAAGCCGTTAGTGCCCTCTACAGGTGGCACATATAATTACACCCGTCCCAGCAAAAATCTACACTGCCCTCTGGTGGTGAAGGGAGAAGCACGGGGCTTTTCCTGTCAAAGATGATGCTGTAGTTTACACACAGCTGACAAGATAAAATGTGAAATAAATCTGTGTTCACAAGTTATACAGGCCATTTCTGCCTTTACAGGTACCTCGTCTTTTACTGCCCCATGGACATGGTGTACTGCTGTGCAGCCTTGCTGCCACTCAGACTAGTGCTGTCAGGAATGAAGGAGGTGACCAGAACGTGGAAGGTCCTTGGAGGGGTTACTCTGGCGCACAGCAGATACAAGGACAGTCTGCTGGTTATGATTGCCATTGGCTGGGCGAGAGGTCAGTAAGTGATCATGTGCATGTTTCATGTGACTCAGTGAAGTCACCATTAAGTATGTTTTGTTTTTTTTAAGTTATGTTGATACTGCATGCCTTGCATGTTTACATACATGTCTCTTCTTCCCTCACTAGGAGCTGGAGGTGGTCTCATAAGTAATTTTGAGCAGCTTGTTCGAGGTGTATGGAAGCCAGAAACCAATGAGCTCCTCAAAATGTCCTAGTAAGTCTTTCAATTCAATTAAAAAAACTTTATTGATACCCAAAGGAAATTCAAATTTTACAGGATGAAATTGGTTAATTTATTTATTCATTTTTTAGTCCTTGTTTACTGCATGTGTTTGTATTTGGCTACTGGAATTAAATATTGTGTAAATAAGTCAACTGTCATCTTTTTTTTTTTTTCTTTTTCTTTTTTTTTTAACGTGATGGAAAGCCCCTAATTTCTTTGAATGTTGCACCACCTGACCTCGGGGTAAACCTAGTCAGATATCTACTGCTGAGAAAACTGGCAGCTAAATTGTATGTTTTCCACTTTCTCAGTGTGGAATAATGGACTCTGAAATGTGTGGAAAATTAACTCATAACCTTTCCAGATTGACTAACTGGACCGTTAGCCAACGGTCGACTCGCTGCCTTTGCAACGACTTCCACCGGGACCGAGCTCTGATGGAGCTCCAGGGACCCTCGGGCAACCGTCAGTTAGCAGCCAAGCGTTGGCTTAGCTGGGTCCCGGTGGAAGTTGTGGACTTGTTTTAGCTCCGGCAGTGCTCATTTTAAAAGTTGTTACAGTGGCGGCATCAGAAAAGAGGACACATGGACAAAATCTGTTGGAATGAACAACACTTTTTAACATCATGGAGCTTCACCATTCAGCTTCTGTATTTGGACTTTTATCTTTTACATAAATGACTCATTTGATAAAATGCATTTATTTAACTGTCAGACGTGATGCAGGCCAGATGTTTTTGTTTGTTTGTTTTTATTTGAATAATTTCTACTCGTCATACCAATCATGTACTGATACATAAAACTTTTGGAGTGAATTCCTTTTCACACAGCTCTTTTAATTTAGAAAAAATAAGTCTTTCTGATGTGGATGTTGTCATCTTGGTAGGCGTTTTGCAAACACAGTAGATCATAGCCGACACTTTCATGAATATGTGCATATAAGTTGCAATATATTTCCTATTTAATTCTTTTATTCCCCTCATTGCATGCCTGTTTAGCCCCACAAAGATCACACTGATTGGAGCAGTGCTGTTTGCGCTGCAGCAGACCCACTACCTGCCTCTTCACAAGCACCATTTGATGCTCCTCTACACCGTCTTTATCGTCATCAATAAGGTCAGTCTCGTGCACCTGCTTTGTTTCTCTCCATGAAACTGTGACTCACGTGTTATACAGGGAGGGCAGTTTTGGTCAATCTTTCAAACAATAACTACCCTTAGATGCCGTTCTTTCTTCTTCTTCTTTTTTTGTGTAAATTGAGAGTATCTAAGATACAACAAATGTTTGGCTGCCGGGGTTTTTCTTCAGATCTGTTGTGCCTTATCTTCTAAATGACCTTTCTTTTCAGCCTTTTTGAAGGTTTAGCTGCTGTGACTCACATTAGCTGGGTATTACCCACAGAGCTGGAGCTTTTGCATCATTTTCATCGGCTTACATCATCCAATTTTCTCTTCTCTGGGAAACTTGTGCTCTTGACTGAGACCGAGATAAATCTACCACGTCTTCTTTCAACTTTTATTCAGTTATCTCCATCTCACTGATCTGTCAAATTAACAGCAAACAGTTTCATCAGATTTAAGATCTGTGTCCAAGCCTGCTATGTATTATTTTGTGCTCCCTATGATGTACAATTCATGCAGTAATCTTTTAATGAAAAGGAAATACGAACATTACCGCATTATTTGTGCAATTTTATGCATGACACTATCGTCGCCATCACATGGACATATTTTTCAAAGAATTGTATAAAACATGACAACTTTGCCTCTTGGTATGGCTCTAATTGGTCACTTTTTATGAACGAAGGTATATTAAACCCTCAGAAACGTTCACTAACTTTGTATAAAATCCAACAAAAGCAGAACAATATTAGTCCTTTGATTCAATAATACTATTCCTAAAGGGAAATTACGTAATTATTCAATTGAATTCTGGGAAGAGAACAAATATAACGACAATGTTTACTCATTTGGCTCTGTTTGTCTTTTTTCTTGAGGAACAAATTTTGCTCTTTTACTGATAAATGTTTGACTGTGCTCCTGTCATCTAATATTTGGGATTTCCAGTTAATTTGCAGGACACGGGTGCTGTTGTGACCATAAAGAGAGAACATGATGGCACTAATACTCATTGCATTTGGTCTTGACAGACTAAATATAACAGCACTGAACAAAATAAAGCAAATAAAAGAAGCTCAAATGCTCATTGCTTTGCTTTAGCAGCAACTGTGCTTCACCAGTTCATTTCAAAAGTCATTTCAGTTGGAGCATCTTCTCCTGGGTGTTTGCTTAAATCTGTCACAGGGAAGTTTTAAGTTATTTCTCTTATAAAATGAGAAATGCATCTCACCCTGCACGCTAATTTTATTAATATTCATCCTCATTAAGGCCCAAGCGACCATGAAATTTGTGAAATCCAAATAAGAATGAAACAATTAATTTAATGTAGACTGAAATGACTCCAAGACTAAAAATCTCAAAATCGTAGCCATTAGACCCTGGACTTCAGATTTGTTTCATCATGTTTTTGGCATTTTGTGCTCCCAGTTGTAGCTGTGAATCTAAACGATGGCATGACAGGGCTACAACTGTTACTCTAAGACAGGACATACTTTCTTTTCAACGAAACATCATTCTCTGATATGAAGCCTTTGTCCTAATATGTTTCCGTCTTTGCTTGTGTTTCTTTAGTCACGGATGATGCTGACGGGCTCCTCCTCCTCACCTTTCGCCACCATCGAATCTGTCCTCTACAAAACCCTCTTTACAGGCCATCTCCCTTATGCCGCTCTCACAGGCGAGGTAAAGAAAGCATCTATTGATAATGGCGAAATGAAAAGAACAACCTCTGAAGTCGCAACCAAAGAGTCCAGGGAGAATGGATCATCAGGGCAGCACAGCCCCGTATCTCCCATCAAGAGACAAAGCGGCGCCCTGGAAGCCAAAGAAGAGTCAGAGAACGCGGAGACGACAGCCTCCAAGAAGACCAACTAGTCATCCTTCGCCCTGTAGCAACTTTTCACCTCTATGCAGGGTTGTGGACTTTCTGATTCAGATTTGTGATGTCAGGAGTCCACTTAAAACATTTTACACTTTCAAAGTTTCTTTTGCATTTCTAGCTGAAAAGAAGTTAAATACCTTGTGACTCCAGCTAACCCTGCACCTTATGCTGAGATAATCACCCCATCCTTAAAGAGCTGTGATGTTCTTGCTGTCGGATGTGAGCAACACTATCCTTTGGCCGAAGGAACACTGGCAGCACAAAAGTGTAGCTTAATTTTATTTAATTTTTTGAAATGTACTCATTTTGAGAATGAACTGATTAATTATACTTCAGGGTTTTGGGACCAATGCTGATCACCTGCTGCTCTATGAATGTCTATTACTTTCTTCTGTATGTATTCTGCTCTATGTAAAGGCTATATTTCTTAATCTGTTATGGCTGTATTTTTAAAGAAAAAAAATCTATTTTATAACATTCAGATACTTTACTATATTTATATAAATGAATGCACCCTTGAATGTAAAATATTTAGAAATGCAATGCAATTGTATTATCTTTCACTGTTTAATGCCTTTAATGACAGCTGGGAGCATGAGAATAAACAGGTTTAAATGCAGTATAAAATGTTGATGTGTGACATTTGAAGTATATTATATCGCTTCAAAACACCAAACATGTCAGCTACAGCGCAAAACTTTAATTAGCCCTGAAGAACCCTCATTAATGTAGCGTCAAACATCGTGCAGCCCTCATGGCTGCTTGTGAAGTTGATATAAATTAGCACAGCGTCCAGGAGTTACCTTCTGCACAGACTGAAACATTGCATCAGGGTAACATCAGCACCTGATTGATACCTCACCCTCTCTAAAAGGCTGCTGGAGAGAAATCCCCTTAAATCCCCCCCCCTCCAATTCTTGTCTGTGTAGCCTCAAGACTACACAGCAACCTCCCCCTTGTGAGCTCAAATTAAAAAAACAGAGGGTGGGTGTCAAAAGGAAAGAGAGAAGGCACTCAAAGACGATCAAAAGTGGTGGAGAAGATGTGCCTGCCTTTAAAAAGCCTCTCAAGTCCGCATTTGGTGGATATATGAACACCAGTTACAGGCTTGTATCTTGCTGCCTTGCAGTTAAACGTCATTAAGTTGATGTGTGTTCATTTATCTTCTAATTCTGAAATGATTGACATGGAAAGCTGAAAGACAACATCAAGCCCCAGGTTTACCTGTACCGCCACCTTTGACAAGAAGGAAGGTGACACGACTACAACTCAGACCCTGTTTTCTATGCGCTAGGTGCAGAAAACAAGTTCCTGAAATGTCCATGCAAGCTTGCTTTTTGTGCAGGTTTTAGCATCAATAAAGATCAGACAGCACACATTTGGCAATAGCATGACTCAGGACTATCCACCCATTCTCTCTGCAAATCCACGGCTTATGCCGGCAGACGCACTGCAAGGTTACTGTTAGCTTAAACACTCTTGTACAGAACTGAGAGGGATCCTGAAGCTGCAGAATAATCTTACATCGAGGTCAAGGACGGACCAAGACCATGGCATACTAACCACAAACAAACCCATGACAGGCAGACAGACAGACACAAACTGAGGACTCTTGTTTTTCAGAGACTGACAGCTTCAGCCTGTGGTGTTATTTTGTTTTTGTTTTTGGGTTTTTTTTTGGTTGTTTTCTTTTTCTCTTTTGACGTCATCATGACCTGCATTCTTCTGAAAGTAATTCCATATGATGCCTGCAATACATGAATTATTTTCCTTTTTCAATGATTCAAGTTGCCAGCGGAGTGGCTGCTGCTGCCTTATGCGGTAATAACCAGTTTAGGGTATTTTGCATAATTGCCCGACGGTCTTTGATATCATCCTGCTGAAATGTTTTCACACTCTTCATGCAACGTTCCTTCAACTGCGAGATGCTTTAGGCTTGTCTTACAAACACCTTGCAACATTTCTGTGGGATTCAGATCTGGGATTTGAATCGGTCATTCCTTAACCTATTTGAGTATTTCCTTAGTGAGTTTAAAAAGTGTGCTGCGTATCACTGTCCTGGTCAAACTGGAGCGGAGAGAAATGAGGACTTTAGATCCATTGGATATCCCTGGTTATCCAGTAATGTGCATCTTCAAAAAAAAACAAAAAACACTTTTAGATGACTTTTCATATGAAGGTGTACATGTCATGTGCTCAAACAGCGGAAGTCTTTAATTTGTTGATTTGTCTTTGAGGGATTTGACATATATGTATACAGATATAATACACACAAACATATATCAGTTGCCAAGTTCCTGGAAAAACGTCCTTTGCATTTGCTACATTCTTTATTATCAAGAGTCTTGAGATTCCACATGTAAGTTTAATTAAAATTTTGTTACAAACTTATTTTTGAGATTATTAGTTGAATTATTGTTGAGCATATGCCAAGGTGATATCAAAGGTGAGCATATTATTATTGTAATTATTATTGTTGTTGTTATTAGTAGTAGTAGTAATTACAAAACACAGGTGCAAATTACGAATTACTCAATGAAATCGGAAACAACAAAGATGATGTTGCATCTGTTGATGCTTGAACAAAAGATCAACAAATCACAGAGGGCAAGCTGGTGCCCTCAGTGACCCCTGAGAAAATGCGCTCCATCTCAAACAGAAACCCTCCCCCAGCCGGTGATTGACTGGAACAGTGTTTGTTATGGTTTGAGGGCCAGGCTGCCACCACTCTGTTTGTTTCCAGTCGACAGAGCCAGGGCTGTGCATGAAGACTGTTTTTTGTTTTCTTGTGCTGTACTCAGTAGATGGGCAGCTAGTAGATGGTGAGGAGATACTCACTGAATGTGACTGAGACTTCTTTATCCAACCTTTAAAACTTCCAACGTAAACTGGGATGCTTGTCTTAAAATACAAATTTGGACTGATGCCAACTAAGACTCCAACGTTAATGTAACTTTCTGCACTCATATTTCAGAACTCATTTAAATGTCATTATATATATTTATATATATGTATATGTACAGCTTTTCCTTACAGTTGACACTTTGAGGCATCTTGATTACTGATCCTGAAGTTTGAAGCGAAGTTGATGAGTTGGAAATCCAACAAAAACACCATAATCTGTCTGGTATTGATGAAATCTTGACAATGCTGTTTCCTAATGTCCATTCCAATATACAAAGCTTCTCCATCAGCAACAGTGGAATGATTTTATTCATATAATCATCTATCATCTACCTGGAGGGAATCGTCCAACAAAGAAGTGCGAGAAAACCCAACTTTCATGGTCCTCCTTCAGTTTAGCATGCAGATGCACCTCAGAAGCTGTAATGCTCTACACTTCTTTATTTCCTTAAAGACTTTTTCCAGCCTGGGTTTGTGTTGGTGACAGGGTTTCTGTAGACTGAACATGTAGGACAGGTGATTACCACTTGGTGGCGCGAGGAGGCGTCATCTCCAATTCCTTGATGCCTGGGAACTGACAGGCTGGCCAGCACCTGCAGGCAGAAAAGGATGGGGACACGAGGGGACCCTCTTTGCAGATTCAATGGTGTGGCTCTGTGCATGTGTGAAAGTGTGTTTCCTGCTTTAGCTATGCTTGTGAGGTCTGACTGTCAGCAAGTCACTGGTCTCAGGGGACATGATGGATTCTGGGGGTATTTTGGAAAGACAAAAAAAGAAGCTGATTTCATGGTGAACAGTTAAAGGAACACTTGACTCTTTTTTTTTTTTTTTTTGGATGAGGTTACTTATTTAGCTTCACAATAAGGACTCTACAAGAGAAATGCCTTTTTTTAAACATAGCAAAGCCAGCCAAGTTGCATTTCAGTATGTGTTTGTGTTTGCTCCTGCATTTGTGCATGCGACATGCACTGCAGAGTGGCAACAAAAGCCGAGACCATCGGAAAGGCACAAAGAGCTTTGGGGCACAAACAAACACACGTGCATGCACACCTCAAAAACACACGTGCACACAGACTCACCAGCAGCGAGGCCAGGGTGCTTTGTTTTCTCCCTTCCACCACGGGGACAAGCACAACCTGGACATCACGCCTCTCCTGATGATTCCATCTTCAACAGAGTTGTGTTCGTTCACAGGTTTCCACGGTCACTGAGCACCATCACATACAGTCAGGTCCAGAAGCATTAGGACGAGAGTTTTTATGACTGTAGCTTTTATACAGCAAAAACATCCCATTGATATGAGCTGTTGATGGCATTTGGCAGCTGTTTGACAAAGAGATCTCAGTACATGGGAAGGAGACCATCATTGGTTTGAAAAGAGTAGCATGATAGCATGGGGGGTTCCATGGCGTACCGGCTAGAGACCTGGACTGGCAACTGGAGGGTCCACATCCATGGATGAGGTGCCCCTGAGCAAGGCACCTGAAACCCCCACCTGCTCCCCAGGCGCAGCGTGGCAGCCCACTGCTCTGGGCCTAACAGCCCAGATGGATCAAAGGCAGAGAATGAATTTCCCCACAGGGATTAATAGTGTACAATACATATATATGTATATCTATATGTATAAATATATATATGTGTATGTATATATGCATGTATATATATATATATATATGTCAGAGATAAAGCTAAAGCCTTAGCTTGGACCATGCCAATAGACTGGTACATTTGTAAAGTAAAAAAGAGTGGAGGATTGCAGAATATTTCCCTTCGTAAGTCAACCAAAAACACTCTGGAGAAGGAAAACATCTCGTTAAAATTCACAATTAGAAACGTGAACACCAGATTAGATTTGGCCAGAAAGCACCTAAAAAAAAAAAGCCTCCCTTGTTCTTTGGATGGATGAAACCAGGATAGATGATGGGAGAGTAAAGTATGGAGAATAAAAGGAGATGCTTATGATTAAAAGCATATCATATCATAAGTCAAGGTGGTGGCAGTGTAATGGTACCGGCAGGTGTGAGTGAGGATGGATAGGGCTATAGTCTCTATTCACATCCAGACAAATGTAAAAGTGGTAGAACAGCACTTCACAGTAAAGATGGGTTATGACCCTAAACATGTTGAGAAAGTAACTCGAGAGTTGAAAAAAAAGAATATTCTTTAATTCACAGAAACTGAAGACAAAACTGAATGCAGACAAACGGGCAGACCAGAGGGTGTTTGCATTGAGGGACTGGAGAAAGCATCTCCAAACAGGGAAAGTCACAATTTTAAATATATCCATTATTTTTAGTACTTGGATGAAAATCCTTTGCAGTCAATGATCTCCTAAATCCTGGGCCACTGAAAAAAGAGGTGCCTACTGGCTGTAATTCCTGTTCACATACTTCTGGATCTTTCTGTGAATACTTTCACAGCATCACTTTCCTCTCACAATGCTCATGAGATGTTGAACACGTTTGATACGGTTTGTCAAAATTATCAAAATGTGAATATTTCTGGATATTTATCACATGTATCTTCATCCTGCAAATGTTCCAGTACTACCACCTCTCATCTGCCAGTTCCAAAACTGGAGCAAGGTTATATATAGGCTACATATATATGTGTATATATGTATATATGTGAGACATTACCAAACCTTGTTGAAAATCCAGGCCATCAAATCTCAAACCGCTACTTCCTGGTATTAAGGGGTCCGACATGTTCCCAGAGAACAGTACGTGACCATGACCGCTTTATCAACCTGAACTGTTGAGAAAAGGCAGGTTGTATTCATGGATTATAACTGCTGAAGCACAACAGTGACGTCACTGTACCATCTGCGGCCTCAGATTCCCGTTTCTGGCTGACAGAAGTGGTACCTCATGCAGTCCTCTGCTGTTGCAGCTCATCTGCCTCGATTATGAATGTGTTTTCTGGGTGGATTCTGAGAGTCCTTCTCACCACAGTTGTTATCATAATCTCATTTTAAGTCCAAACCATCCTGTCAAAAAGAAGCTTCCGTCTGCAGAGATTTTATAAAATACTGCTTGGACAAACGCGAATGCTCGGTTCAATTCATCGCATTCTTTTTCTCTCTTAAATCGGTTTAGCTGGGCATCTCAGTGATGTAGTGTTTTTCTAGACTTCCCATGACCCAGTAGAAACCACAGTGAAAGTGTTAAACTTGCTGCAGTCCTCTGGCTGGTGGCTGTGCATCTGCTCCAACTCTGTAAAGCCTCAGTGTGGCGTCACAGGCCGATTACTGTTCAGCAGCCTATCACACACTGACACAATCTCTGCTCGGTAGTCAACATCTATCTCCTCCTAAGCTGACGCTTACCATGGGTGACATGTCAATTAAAGACATAAAAAGTAATGCAATAAATGTTTTTCATACAGTGGGGACATCACAGCAGGAAGAGCATGTGGTATTTCTCCACTGAAGTCTTCTTCTGTTTCTCAGTTTTGGGATCAAAGACAATAGAAGCTTCTTTTTTTTCTAAGTCAAAGTTTTGACAAATGACTGAGGGTGATGCAATCAAACTCGTTATCTGTGTGAGATGAAAGTGAGGAGGGAAGAGGCTGGGACCACACAGGAAAACAGTCAGGGATGCAAAGGGAGAAGGAAAGATAAAGGCACATTAAGGCAAGAAGAAAAAAAAAGGAGAGGAGAGAGACGAAAAATGCAGAATGAGGAGCCGCATCATGACATCTCTCTTCTCCTACGTTTCCTCACACAGACCCAAACAAGCAAACAGAGACGTCACTTCATGGAGCTCAAACCCGGCAAACGAAACAGTCCACTATTATTCAAGATGTGACTTGAAAAGAACAGCTGTGAAGAAAATGCCCCCAAAATAAAATGAAGCTACTGTAATGTGACTAGCACGCTGGCTGCTCGTGTGTTTGAGAGAAGGAGAAAAAGGAATATAACACAGAATTAAAGTGATATGGAAAAAAAAAAAAGAGATGGCTCGCTGAGTTTTTTATTTTCATTTAGAAGTTCAACAAACATCAGCTGTCAGCTGAGGTGACTTTACCTTCCGTCTACAAGGAAATTAAACCGTTTTGTTTCATTTACAGCCACTGAATCTCAGTTTCGGTTGGCTTCTCTTTAGGACCCTCTGTTTTTTTTTTCGTTTTTTTTTTTAAGGAAGTGGCCATCAGAGATGAAGGAGAGACTCAAGAAAAGTGATGATGGAAGAGAAGAAGAGAACATGTCTGAGCAGGTGATTGAGCAGGAGTTAGTCCTGAACACTTCACCACTACACCTGTAACCCTCTGAGCTAAAACTTGGAATAAAGTTCCATTGTGTCTGTTTCAGAGGTTTAGTCTCGAGTCCCAGGACTTGGACTTGAGTCAGACTTCAGTCATTAATTTGTTGACTTTAGACCAGCCTTGACAAAACGTAAAAAGACTTGGATTTGAGCCTGTTGACCCCTTCTCTCTCCCCCAAACCCTGAAATGACTCAAAGAGAAAGATCTAGAAGTGGTTCGATTTGATCAGATATCATCTAGATGCACAGACTGGCGAGTACAGGAAGAGAGAGAGTCATCGATCAAAGGCCACCTCTCTGCTGGAGATGATGATGAAGCCTGTCGTTAAACTCTTATTGCCGATGAGTTGGTGATCTGCTAGTTACTCGGTCTCTGGCACCGTCCACTTTGTACATTCAACACTGAAAAAGGTGTCGTTTTTATTCACGGGAGACACAATCATCTTATGTTGCTACGTGTCGGATACAACTGCACACCCTGCAGTGGAAACTGAAACTGTGTCAGGACTTACTGTCCCGTACCGTACAACCTGAAACGAGAGGAAATGTGGCTTTGGGGTAAAAAAAAATTAAGACCACAAGATAAATGTTTTTTTGTTTTTTTTTTAATTTGACTTCTTACCAATAGATGTGCAGGAAGCTGATGAGTCACTCATAATCGAGGTGTGAAACTGTGCAAATGTGGGTCAAATGTAAGTTTTAACCGCTGCCTTTGCTACCTAGCGACAGCCGGTGGGTAAAAGTGGAGAAATCACAACTGAAACTATGCAGACTTCAGCAGAATATCACTTAAACTACCACAAGAAAAAAAAAAAGAGGAAAAGCAGCTACAAGCAAGGCTGGGAAACTACTTACAAACTGGATGAAGCCAGTGGAAGGTTCTCTCTCTCTCTTTTCTCCCACAGAATAATTCTTCAGTTTCACTTGGAGGAGTCTATGATTTGAAGTGACATGGTACAAGTTTTAACAGTAACGTGTGTGTGCGTGTGTGTGAAAGGAAGAAGAAGAGATGCTGATCTTTGGTTTCACTCTTGCTGAAATCCAGAGGTGATTGTGAGATAGTTAAGGTAACAGCAGCTGAAACATCCAGCGTTTACCACAATGGGAGGCTACTCCAATCATACAGGTCAGCAGACTGGAGGACGAAGCTTTCAACAATCATTTTTCCAGACCCTGAGACCGAAAAAAAAAAAAAAACCCAACCTACTTTGTTATAGAAAAAAAAAATACATCAGGGCTGTTGGTTGAAGTTGGGAAAGTTTTGTTCTAAAAATATATTTTTTAGATGTTGATAATTCTGAATTTCTCTTCTCTTTTTCACTTGTGGGATTTTTAGTTTCATATTCTGTAAAAAAAAAAAAAAAAAAAAAAGAAAGAAAGAAAAAAAGATTTTGTTTCTCTGCTGTTGAATGTATTTCAGTTCAATAATTTTGTTTGATTCAATTATAATGTATTCCACTAAAGGTAAGTTATGCAAAGTGATCAAACCAAAAAAATTTGATGAAATGTAAATGATAAAAAGTACATCAGGAAGCATTTTTATTAAGAGTAATTTGTCTCCCGTCATTGCTGAGCCATTTGATTTAAAGGTGGGGTATGCGACTCCGGATCAGGTCAAATCTGTTGATAGTTGAGGTTACATATGAAGAAGAGCCAACTCTTCCTCCCCCCAGTGCTCCTTGAGAAAACATGCCCTTTCATGAACTCTCTCAGCATTTGCCAATAACACACAAACAATATTTTCCAAGATTTGGGACATTTTATGCCTCTTATAAGACCATGTGAATCTTTGATCAGAGACATGCTGCTGGACAGACTCTGCAGTCCAGTTGTTATTGCTTTGTGACCACATGTTTTGCAGTCTCTTTTTGGACCACAGCTCATCGGGTTTTAAAATGAAGATGCCGTTTATCGATGACGTACCATGTGACGATCCAAAACCACCTCATAGAAACAGTGAGTCTCTTTTAAGGAAACGATCTCTCTAATATTTTCCTGAGGTGACATTTCCCACTTTCTCAAGGACCTTTTCATGTCATCTCGATGTGTTCCCTGAAACTGGCTTTCCATTTCTAACCTGGATGCTGTTTTGGTGCTTCTGCTGTCACTTCTGGTTCCTGCTCCTCCGTGCAGCTGAATGGCAGCTCAGGGTGTGCAGTCTTCTTTTGTTCTTCTTTGTACTTGTCTTCACATGAGCGTGGCCAGTAGTTGGTACGTGGTGTGCTACAGTCGCTCCCCCCACACCCCACCCCCCTCTTTCTTTCCTCCTCCTCCTCTTTTTTCTTCTTTCACTGAGGAAGCAGATGGCGTTTAGTGTTGGTTATTTTCCCTTTCATAAAAAGACCTACTAGATATTGTCAGCCCAGGGCCAGCATGGGGTAAATGTGACCTTGCTAAGTGAGAGTTACCACGGCATAACGACACTTTGCATAACTGGATGTTCATACGTCAGTTATCCATCAGGAAGGAGGAAATGTTGTTCGATCCAGTTCCTCAAGTCTGTTCATATTTCCTGATGCTTCCCTTTGATTTCTTTTCCTTTTGGTTGGTCGTTCTTCTTTCTTTTCTTCTGTCGGTCTGCTGTTTGTCATCTTGTCTTCTCTCTTCCTCGCCCCATGTGTAGCCCTCTCTCACATCCTGGGGGACTGTCATTTCCCCCATCGTGGCCCCTCCCCTGGCCCCTCCTGTATGCAAAGCAGGTGTCAACCCGGACAAGGAGGACAGCGACTACCTCACAATGACAGGGTCTTGGGGGCGAAAATGCAACACACACTCACTCCTGACACCGCATGCAGTCTCCTTCTCTGTTTCTGCTGTACATACATATGCACTTCACACATATGTGCTCCCCCCCCCACACACGCACACACACACTTTCACATTCACGCACGTACAAATCTCAGGGGCTGGGGACAGGGGGAGCTGGAGCTGTCTGTCTGTCTGTCATTAGTATTCCAGCAGGAGGCTCCTGGCCCGGCCAGACATCTGAGCGGAGCAGCCGCAGCAGATAAAGAAGAAGCCATTAATCCACAGAAGATTACCAGGACTGATACTTTATCCCACAGTAATACAGCAATGCAACCAGACTCATTCCATTTACAATACTGTCGGAGGAAGAAAGAGGGGAAAAAGGGGGCGAGCTCACCTTGTGGATGGCAAAACACACAGAAAGCCAGCTTGGCTTCTTAAACTCTCGGGATCTGGATTTTTTTTTTTTTTTTTTCTTTGATGGAGGAGGAGCTGGGCACGTGCGCGTGTTTATGCGTGTGGGCTCGCATTTGATTTGTAGATGTTTAGAATTCAGAATGGGTCACCCCCTCATCACTGTGCCACAGATGGCCACTGTTTCAGAGATCTCGGTTGGTCCAAAGAACAGCTGGCTGTCTTCTACACCACGCTGAGTCGGTTTAAATCAAATATCCTTGTTAAGATTGTTTGGATGAGTCTCTGCATGTGTGCTCCTGATTAAGCCACCCACCCCCCACCCCAAAAAAAAAAAAAAAATTTAAAAAAAATTTAAAAAAAAAAAGAGAAAGAACCAGTGGTGAGCTCAGGCACCCTGTGAGGACCTTACACCACAATTCTTGTTGGTTTTTTTTTTTTTTTTTTTTTTTTGGAAAGGTGAGAGTTCAGATCCAACACATGAAACCGACAGTCATGTGATAAGGCTATCAGCTCATCCTGGAGAACAAGATACAGTCAACTTACTGCAGATACTGCACTGTACAAACCGAAAAGACAGGAACAATAGCACAGCAGATGAAGCAGATTAGATTGGAGTTAGATTTATACACACGAACTGATAAAGCTCAGTCATGGTCGGGATTTCTGGATGATGAAACAAAACCAGGACGAGGAAGAGGAGGAACTGTTGACTCAACATGCAGTGTTGACAGATGAGCTGAGGAAAAGGAGGGGCCAGATAAAGGAGACAAAGAGATCCTGGGCCAGCGAGGAGCAAGAAATAATACGTTCAGCAGAGACAGAGAGAAGAATGAAGGTGCAGGAGGGAAGGAGGGAGATAGTGGGAGACAAGTGTCCACCAGTGGTGCAGCGCTGAGCTCATGTGTCCTGTAAAAACCCGATCCTTCAGACTTAGCAGATAGTGTTACCATGAGAACAGCAGTGGGGTTATTGTGAGCGGGGAGGGACAGGGAAAGGCCAGACTTGCTCCAGCAACCATCTGTTACTCCAGCTTAAACTGGCGCTGAGACCAACCTGCCTCTGGAAAGGAATGTACAAGTCCAATCATGAGAAGGTCTCCAATACCAAATCAAAAGGACTTATTCACCATCATTAGCAGGATAAAAAAAAGAAAAAGAAAAGAAAAGAATTTCGGGCTTTTGTTGTTCTGTGATTAACAAAAGCAAGCACAACTTTTATTTACCAGATCAGACACGTCTTTTCAAAGAATGAAAGGAGGGACAGAAAAACAAAGAAGGCAAAAGACAACAGAAGGCGAGATACAAAGCCGTTGAACCAGTTAAAATAAGAAAAGATTGTTTTTTTCTCCAAAATCCTGCACTGTGTTTGCTAGGAACCAAAGAAATGCTGCAGTAGAGGATGGACATTAGGCCAGGGAGCTCTCTTTTTGTATCAAAAATAGGAAACATCTATTCCATTTTTACACTTTGTTTCTTCTTCTTCTTCCTTACCCTTTGTCTCTTCCAGGGATCGCCACAGCGAATAATTCGTCTCCATCTAACAATATCCTCCGCATCCTAAGCTCTAAGTCCCCAAACTTGGTCATTAATTGGGCAAATGTTTCAAATCCATCATCAGGTTTTAGGAGGAGGACTCGAGGAAACAAACGCGTACATTGAGGAGGCACAATAAAAATGAACAGGGAAGGGTAGGAGGAAGACACAGGACTACATATGCTCACAAAGATGAGCTGAGACACAGTTGTGGACAATCAAGGCAGAGAAGACACACCAGAGGAAGGCTCTGTCAAAGTAAAAATGGAAAATTGATCTAAATCATGGGATTCCTAGAGCATCACCATCATGTGTACAAGTAACTCCATGAGCAGTTTCACTTTTACAAGATGACTAAAGATTGATGTGGGAGGCCTTTTCTTTCTTCTCCTTCTTCTTTTTCTTGTTTTTTAGTATTTGTACAGCAGCTTTTGGCTTCATAACCAAACAAGAAGTCATATATATACTGAACAAACCCTCCGTGATGTCACTCATGGGTTTTCCACTCAGGATATATGCATATATGTGTATATATATATACATATATATATAGATATATAAGAGCAGCTCTGCGAACCCCAATGGAAGAAAAACAAACACAGTAGAGGGCTCCTCCAACATGGAGGAG
>JBAMYA010000004.1:5559147-5582003 GCA_037176975.1 Arrhamphus sclerolepis | reverse complement strand
CCCCCCCCCCCCCCCCCCCCCCCCCCCCCCCCCCCTCCCCCTCCCCCCCACCCCCCTACAATGAAAACAAAAAATCAGTTCTGAATAAAGAAGTGCAGCTCCTTTTAAAGAGGAAGTGAAGCTACTCATAACAATACTACTTTTATCATATAAAATTAAACAATGTATTCTTTCTCCATAATTTATCGGACGAAAATCATCATGAGGAAGTACTTTAGTTCTGTATTTACAGACTAAATTGTATTTCTACTGAAAATCTACCGTCGACCTTGCTCATGGGATGCTGCAGCTAGCCAGAGGAGCATGATAAGTTGATTTTTCTCTCTGATTTTTTGATTTTTTTCTCTTCACAGAGGGAGTAGTAAGATGAGTGGCAGCAACGTGGAGCTGGACCGCTGCAGCCAGCAAGGGTCATTAGAGAGCGCTACGTCATCCTTACGGGGTCTGGGTGGCGCCAGCCAACCAGCAGCCTCCACTGACAACCTGACCGCTGTAACTGGTGAGTCCCTCATAAAGAATTTGGTCCAGTTCAGGGGACATTGTCTGACTTCTGTAGTCCCAAGTCCAAGTTAGCTGCCTTGCTCTTTCTTCATATAAGTAGTATAAGTAGTGCCAGTTTGCTGGGCTGAAGGATTCAGTTGTGCGCTAACACAATGCTAAGGAGGAAAGACATGAGCAGTAATCTTAGAGAAGCTTTGTTTTGTTTGTTTTTCTGCCCATCAATCTGGGAAACATAAGGTCAATTCCACTGAGTCCATGATTCTACAAACGCAAGACATAAGTAAATGTTTCAGCAAGGTCAGATTTTCACACGAATTTAGGGGGGGTACCTAAGGGCAACGTGTCAGACTCTCCAGACCAGAGCTTGTTAAATGTTTGAGTTCATGACAGTATATTTAGAGAAGAAAAAAGAATGTTTGGAAGGCTTACCAGAAGGAAGCCTCTCTAAAATGAATATGGCAACATGACTTAGGGTGAAAAAACTGCTCCCACAAGACTTCCGGGACATATAAGCGGACATGCCTCGTCCCAGCTGTCAGACAATGGTGAAGGAGCAATGATGATTTCAGCTCAATTTGCAACCACAGGACTTGGTCAACCACCAACTTTTCTCTGCACCAAGTCAAACGTGAAGCCATCTGTCTGACTCCTAAAGCTTTACCAAATCTGACAGCAATCTAAAGCATGTCAGTGAATATAGAACCGAATCGCTCAAAGAAAGAGAGAGAGAGAGAAAAGAATCAAGGTGCTGCAATGACCCAGACAAAATCCAGCCATCAAGCTGACTGGAATGCTGTAATGGGACCGTGAGGGAGCTGTGCGTAAAAGAATTGCCTGCAAATGTCAATGAACTAAATCGGCTTTCAAGTTACAGCTGCTAAAGGTGTTTCTACAAGCTTCATCGTGGTTGCTGTTCACGTTCACACACTAATTCTGTGTTTGAGAATTAGAATAAATGTAGTGAGGACCAGATGGTTTTATTTTCCTCATATGCAAAATCTTAGAAGTGAAAGAAAGTTTGTATTCCTTTTCACAGCTGGAACAAAGATTCACTTTCTGAGATGAAACTGAGCCACATCGGTAAAAAGCAGTAGAGCTTCAAGCTTCTACGAGGTTCCATTAGTCAGCAAGGTTAAGTCTGCCAGCTTATGCCATTATGGAGCGCTTGTACAGTTCTGTTATGACTGGGTGTTCGTTTTCATAACAAAGTTAAAGAAATTCTTCAGTTTCCAAACCTGAGACATTTGTGGCATCTGTCCTCGGCATACCAGTTTTAAACCTCAGTAGTGACTCTCGGGCGCATATAATTGCTGCAACTTCCTGGGCAATGTTGTTTTGAAGAGATAATTATGGACTCTGATAACGAGGAAAAAGGGCTCGGCTCCATCCTACAGAGTGCTTTTCTCTTCCTTACTGTAAAAGCAGTCATTGAAGACTGCACCGCACAATTATACCAGTGTCTGTCTAGTTACATGTAATGTGAAACTCCAACCTTAAGTCTTTAATTGAAAAATGGATCATAATTGGACGGATGGGTGTTTTGTCGGCTTGAACGCGGGATTGTGGAAATTTCCTCTCTTTCTGAGGACACGAGGTAAGTCTTGCGACTGTTTTGCCAGTGTCATCCAGGAATATGTGGATCTGTGATTACTGTGAGGTTTAAGAGAAACCTAACCTTTAAGGAAGGGTGTATTGTGTGAAGCCGCAGAGTGGCTTGCTTTCATGAAACTGTTTGTTTGTTTGTCACAGTCTCTAATGCCTATGAAATACTCAATGACAGTTTGATCTTTCAGATTAACAGTAAAAACCGACACCCCAGGCCGTACAGACCCGCTAAATGCAGCTTTCCCTTCTCTTGTTAGGTTCTCGGGATGCTACGCGGGTGTCTTCTTGTTCGTCACCAGTCCCCAGAACTCCAGTGGCCTCGGCTCCAGGGTCTCCTCACCCGCCCACCTTTAACAGCTCAAGCAACCAGCCTCCACCTCTCCCAGAGAAGAAAATGGTGAACCGCACCGTGTCGGCACCGGACAGTGTGAACAAGAAACCCTTCGTGCGGGCGTACCCACGCCTCCCGTTCACCGGCTCCGAGAGCAACGTCTGTCGCTCCACCGAGGCCAGCTCCCGCTCCAGTTTGCCATCCAGCCCCATCGACCCTCGGCCCATCTTCTCCTCCACCGAGTACCTGGAGCGCTGCCCGATGGGTCGGTCTTCGAGGTCTCGGACGCTGGACGAGCCCCTCAAGACCCAGGGACGTCTGGGTGTGCACTGCCGAAGCAGCATCACTTGCTCCTCTTCGCCCCAGCTCAGTGCACCCTTCTCGCCGTCGGAGCCCGGCTCGGCACCCAATCTTGGCTCAAGCTTGCAGCTCCAGACCCTTCTGAGCAACATTGACAGTAGAGAGGGGGTGTACTCCAAACTGGGCGGCCTGTACGCCGAGTCTCTGCGGCGCTTGGCTTTAAAGTGCGAGGATCACTTCACTCGCTCCCAGAGGGATCCGCTCAAGTTTGAAGAGAGCAACTGGTCTCTGTTCAGGCTCACCTCTAACAAACCCAGCTGCAACTCGGGAGATGCTGTGTACTACTCTGCTGCCTGTGCTTCAGACCCCAGCAACTCCTACGCTGTCAAGGTAATTCCTCAATGCTGTACCTAAACTAAGAGTAGGAAGTGTTGCTTTATTATACAACAGCTCCCATTTGGCAGAATTACAACGCAGGTACACCTGGCGCATCTATTTACAGCACAGCCGAGCAACATCTCAGAATATTTTTAGACTTCTCACCTCATCAATGAGGTCTGTTACCTTCTGCAGAGCAGTGGAAGTATTCATCTTTGCAAGCTTGCATTCATTCGTTTACCACCTCACTGTAGCAGCTCCTCTTTCTATTTGCATTTCTGTATCAAAATAAAAATCACGTTGCTGTCTTGCCACATCCAGAGTTAACTAGCAGCCATATGAAAGTTAAATTCAGTTAACCAGTTCCTTAATACTGGTCTCGGCCTCGCTTATGGCAGACATTCTTGAATATGTGACATAAATACAGGTGGACAGGTTGTACTCTTCAGAGCTTCATGTCAGTGTATTAATAAGAAATGCATGAAATTGCATGGTGTTTGCCAGGGGTGGATTCAGATAATGTATATGGGCTGCTGTAAAAGTGAGTACATGGTTAAGAAAGCTAAAAATAAAATGAATAAGATGTCTGCAATAAACTGGAACAGGCCATCAGGACCTGCAGCATAAGTGCAGCCTTAGTCACCTCTGCCACGATGTCCCATGGTGGGTCTGTGAGAGAGCTCAGTGCTGTTGATGTGTAACAAAGTGCCATAAAGCAATATGCCGACCGGGATAGGAGTCCAAATTTACCTTGGGTGGTTTTTGCTGATAGCAGAGACAGGAGACCACTAGAGCTAGGCAACACTTCCTTAAAAACATAAAATAAAATAAGCAAACATTTCTTCAAATGAGATTAAAACAGACATCTTAACATGAAAGAAACACCACTGAGTACAAAAATCATAAGTGGGATTCCTGGTCTGGGCTGTTGCTTTGTTGATGCTACGCACCTCTGCTGTTTGAGGAACAGTTTGCCTTGTGGGTGTACATCCGTGCTTTAAGCAAGGGTTTGACGGTTTGAAGACAGAATGGGGAGATTAAAATCAGACAAGTTGTCTCGTTTGTTCTCGGGCTGCGGATGGGATGGTCCCACCTCTGCACAAACCTTGAGGCATGTCGTGTAAACCAGCAGAGAAGCAGGGTGTGGATTCAGTCGTTCTGATCTTTGTGCTTAAGTCATAACTGCTTCACAAAGCAGCAGCTGTTTGGATTGGAGGTGTTATGCCACCACCTGGCTGCCCTCTCTCTTGCATAATAATTTTAGGCCCAATTAATCTTTACATACCAGGCAGGATTTACAGCCAGACAAGCCCCTGTTGTCAGGGCCAACGTGCACACAAGCAACCAGTGATCATACTATAATCTGTAATCAGCGTGCTTGTGTTGCTAATACAATTCTTTTACTTAATGTATTGACTGAGTAAAGGAGAGATGTAGTAGAGTTCAGTCTTCCAGCAGCTAAATACTTCCCTTTTTAAAAAGCCATCACTAAAGCATCAAAGATGTTTGTTTCACTTAATAACACGCTGATTGTGGGAATGTCTCTCCAGATCTGTAAGAGTTTGTCCACGGAGGCCAAGCAGTGTCACCTGTACGGTCTGTCAGTGCAGCAGAGCATCCCCCCTCACTTCAACCTCCAGCAGGACTGCGGCCACTTCCTCGCCTGTGTGCCCCAGAGCATGCTGCCTTTGGATGAAGTCCCACCGCCCAGCGGACCGGCTCCAGCGTCGCCTCAGCCCGCCACGTCTGCTCCGAGCCAACAGACGGATCAAGAGCGAGTGGTAGTCATCGCTTCTGATATTCCTCACCAGACGGCAGCCGACTTTGTTCGGGAGTGGGAGGTGTTCCATAAAACTCAGCCGGAGGTCTACGAGCGCCGCGTGTGCTTCCTCCTACTGCAGCTCTGCAACGGCCTGGAGCACTTGAAGGAGCACGGGGTCACGCACCGTGACTTGTGCTTAGAGAACCTGCTGTTGGTGCCTCACCAGCGCAGGCCCTCCCACTTACTTCACCGCACCTCCACTGACAGCAGTCCTTGTAATGGAGACGTTCAGCGGCACCTTCCTCGGCTCCTCATCAGCAACTTTGCCAAGGCCAAGCGCCGCTCCTCTGAAGATGCATCTTCAGTCTGCGGGGACCCTCGCATCAAACGTGACCACGCCAGGCTGGCGCCTGAGATCGTCTCGGCAGCCCAGTACCGCAAATTTGATGAGTTCCAGACAGGCATCTTGATCTACGAGCTCCTCCACCAGCCCAACCCATTCGAGGTGAGTCCAGCTCTGAAGGAACAAGACTACCGCGCTGAGGACTTACCCGCAGTCCCCTCCGTCTCCCTTTACTCCTCGGGTCTTCAGAGGCTGGCCCAGCTCCTTCTCCAACCCGACCCAATCAAACGCATCCACATCCAGGAGGCCAAGCGTATCTTGCAGAGCCTTCTGTGGGGTCCCAGGAAGGATCTGATGGAGCAGCAGTGGGAGAGGCACGGACAAGGGGGCGGCTTTTACGATGGGTCCCGACACGAGGGCCTCCTCAACTGGCTGGATGTGAAACGAGCCCTGCTGATGATGAAGTTCGCAGAGCGCTCACTGGAGCCAGAGAGGAACGCAGAGCTGGAGGACTGGTTGTGCTGTCAGTACTTCTCCTCGGCTCACCCTCTGTCGCTCTGCCATACTGCTGAACTCCTCTACTCTTTAAAGTGATTAAAAAAAAAAAAGAAATGTGTGACTGGAGCTAAACTCATGTGTGAGCTTGTGAAATGTGTGTATGAGAAAGACTGATGACGTCAAAGTTAATATCTAGACACGACGGATCAGTCGACCGTGTGGAGGAGCTGTGAACTTGCGCACCTTTTTAGCGTTACTTCTGCATGCACGAGAGCCACCCATCAAACTAGCCACCCACGCTGTGCAGTACTTTTTTTTTACACCGACATCCTGCTACAAACAAGGAAAAGATGACGTGAAGCTGTCGTCACAGAAATATGAGCAGAATCACACAGCGTACGCCCCAGAATCATTTTATACAAGTGATCCTTACCAAGAAAAAAAGAGCGTGTCCATAATTACATAATACACTTACCAAAGTTTGACATTGTATTATGTGTATTTATTAATTATCAGTAGCATTTGACACACTGACAAAGCCTAACGATACTTAACCTCATTCTGTGTTTGCCAGTGATGCATTGTGGCGTCTAAATGTGCAGCCAATTGCTGTTTGTTTAATAATGAAAACGTGGGCTCACATGCAGCCCCAATCTGTTGCACCTTCTCCCTCTAACGTTGAGTCATGGGCACATAGTGCTGCAATGCGCAAACACCACCACCTTTTCTTCAACCAAAAGCAGAAAAGGTCCTCTGTGGATACTTAAACCAGTCAGGTTATTTAAAGTAATCTTCAATTATTAGCCGACATAAACAGATGGCATCATTGGAGATTGCTTCACTAAGTGGACGATGCGCTTTTTCTTTTTTTTTTTTCCTGCCCTGCTTTTTTTTTTTTTTTTTTTTTTTACCACATATTTAAATGTTCTGACATTTGTCACAGTGCCTTTTGTTCTTTATATATGTTAGTGACACAAACCAAATGTAAATATTACTGATCATCGTCCTTTGTGAAACTGGCCTTTCACAGAATGTTCCGGTAACATCGTTGTACAGAGATTTGTAGATGATTTTCAAAAAAAAAAAAAAAAGAAGGAAAAAAAAAAGTAGCCTGAGCGGGTCTTAAAAAGCCATGAATTTGAGCTGCAGTTAAAGATATTTATGATGTAATCTGTTATCCTGTAGACGTCACTGGATTTTTGTTTCGTGTGTCCCGTGTCTCATGTTGGCTTCAACTTCTAGATGTTTTTATTTCCAACAAAAAGGTTTCTGACTAAGTCTAGTGTTGTAAGACGTGAACTGCCTGCATGCAGGTGCTTGTCCATGACGGTTTTTGATGAAGTGGAGAAGAAAAGCAGGGCCTGAACTAATGTGTAAATGATTTAAAATATACTGTGTGCCTCTCTTATTTGCATCTATCAATAAACTGTGCATTTATTTTCTCACAGCAACACTTTGTGTTTTGGACCTTATTTTTAAAAAGATAAAATGCATATAAATCTTAATGTTTTGGTTTTAGCTGGTTCCAGTGATTCTAATGCCTTTTGAATTAGAAAGTGAAGGCTTTCATTTTAAAGCCACCCTATGTAGTAATACCACCCCTGACCACACGGGGGCACATAGACCTGCTGTTTTGAAAAGAGCCACTTCACAATACTACGTGAGGACGATCCAGCATCTCGTCAGACCATTAGAGGGTTTTTTTTCGACGTGTCTTATATCGAAAGCTAAAACACAAACATTCTTGGGATGTGCTGCCCCTGTGTGGTTAGATATGGTATTGAGCAAGAGTGAACCAAAGTATCCTACTCTGTTTCTTACAGTCCAATTTAAACTTATCAGCACCCTTGATCTAGCTCTACAACATCCTCAGGATTAAATGTTGTTACAACAGTGAAAGAAACAAACTTCTTAAAGCATTGAAATAGTGATAAAAAAATGAATGGCACAGTTTACAGATATTTAGTCTTTCTCTTCTAAAGCTCCTTTAGAAAAGACAGATTTCAGCTCTCTTACAGTTTTCAGTGGTAACTTTTAACAGCCCATCTGGTCCTTCCAAACTATTCTTTTTTTGTTATATCACTTGTGGTCAGAAAGGTCCAAGACTTGCACCAGACTATCGGTAACGGACCCAAGTCTGGTCGGTCTGGTGACTGCTCCGCTCTGTTCTCAAGAGCTGAGCTGGAAGATATGTGCTTCAGCGCAGAACAGTTGCGCTTGTATGTGGAGGAGGACTTGTGGATATAACAGCTCCTCATGAAGATCATTGGACAACATAGCAGCGTAACGCAAAAATGGGGAGAAAAAGAAAATGTGATGACTGGAAAGCTCAAAAAAAGAAAAAGTAATCCTAATGATGCCATCATATTTCCTGTGCTGCTCTCCAATGTTCTGATTCAACCAGGGGACTTAATATAAGTGACAGTTGAAGTCTGAAGCAAGATTAAGACTTGAGTAACGTGAGTGCAGCCAAGCAGAGGAACGAGGAGGGAGGGTCCCCCGAGCCTGGACACTGCACAGTGCTATTTGGCTGGTGTGAGTGTGCCCCTAAATATTGTTTTCTGACACTAAGTAAGACTTCTTGCTTGATAATGCCTCCGCAATTAAGCAGCTGAGTTCAATTTTTCCTCTTCTAAAATCACTCCAGCTCAGCATAAAGCTCTTCTTCATGTTGATGGCAGCATTTTTTTTGATGTTCTCATATTGACTTTAGCTATTGTCATGTGATGACTTTAATACTTTATATAATGCAGCATTGTAGAAAATGTTGCATTTTAAACATTTGGTTACAATCATGGGTGCCAGTTATTATAAACAGGTTTGTACTCAATTTTTGTGGTTACATTTCTTATCACTATAAAGCATGCAAGAATGTTTAAACTAATAGTTAAACCTTGAACCTGGAAAAACTGGGGATGTAAAGTTGATGGAAATCCCTCAGCATGAAGTGATGCTGATAGGAAAAGTGCCGCATTGTTTCTTAATCCTGCAGCTGTCAGTTGCAAATGTACATTTAAGGATCCTACAAGACTCTAATCAACTTAATGCAAATTTAAACGGCCAAAACCAATAAACAAATAAAGCTGGAAGCCTCGTCGGTGGACGTTTTCACAGCTAAAGCAGAAACATTGACTGATACAGACCCAGAGCATTGCACCAGTCGAAACAACAGGTTGGTCACGCAGTGGAATCTCAATTTGAGTTTGAAGCCTCAGGCCAAAACGGACGCGAGACATCTCCCCCCACCCCCATCCTACCCGCTGCCCCCGACTTCCCCCACCATGTAGCTTTCTGCTTCACATCACTCCTTCAAAACCGCTGCCTGCTCCCCTGTCATAGGTGGATAATGTTGCTATGGTGTTTTGACCAATGGAATGGCATTTCCAGGGACGCAATCAGCCTCTGTTTCTGCCTCCCTCTCCCTCACACACACACACACACACACACACAAGTGTAGCAGCCTGTTGAGCAAGAATACAAATAACCCCCCAGTAACAACAGCAAGGCCCCTTCTTTGTTCATCCTGCAAAGACCAGTCAGGACCTTCCATGCTGTTTTTGAGCAAATATGCATGTCAGCAAACCGTCTTTGACACGGAAAATGTAGGAGCATCAAATCAAGAACCTCACGGAGTATGTCCAAAATAACTGCTGTGATGATCATATCTGAGATAACTTGATTCACTCAGAAAAGAGAATTATTTTCATGTTTTACTGATTGCTTACAGCTTCTCAGTGGGTTTCAAAGGTGAAGAAAACTCAAAGATCCCGAGTCTCTGTGTAATGTTATCAATGAGGAAGTGGCAACGACAAGAAACTCAGTTAGGAAAGTCTTTGGGAAGTAAATACATCAGTTTATTAACAAGCAGTAGAACAAGGCCCATTAGGGAAAAAACAAAAAGACAAAAACACAACCAACAGTAGAACATGGGGGAGGTTTTATCATACTGTGGGGAAGCATTGCTGTCTCGGCACTTCAGAAAATGTAATTACAACACGAGGAAATCAGAAGACAACCAAGGTGTGTTAGAATGAAACTCAGTCATCCAATGTCACGTAAAAAAGTAAAGATTAGCTGCTTGTAAAACGAGAGGTTAAGTGTTTAAACGTAGGTGAGTGATGAGCCCCTTCTTTCACCCTGTGATTGGATCTGGTTGAGTTTACTTGGTAAATGAACAGCTTGTTACAGATACATTTAATATTGTTTGGATTTAAAAAAATAAAAAAAGCGCATGTACACTATAGTCATTTTAGAAATGGTAATCCCGCTCAAAAGCACAAACATGACATCACATAAGTATGTATACTTCAGTGGTTATAAATGAATCCATTCATATCACTAACAGTGTGACAGTAGAATAAAATAAAATAAAGATAAGAAAAAACTGTCTAGGCACATATTTCCATTTTCCTTGTTACAGCTCAGCCAAAGCTGGTTTAAAAGTGCTCCTCCACCATCAGCTCTCTGTTTAACTTGCTATGCTTCCTTCACACCGGAGAGAACTGAAAGTGAAGGTCTGCAGACACTTGGAACAGCACAAGATCTTCTATTCGCCGTTTTTTTTTTTTTTTTACTCCTCCCTAAAACATAACAGACACCCTGAAGACCAGCTTCAGGTCATAGTCCACAAGAATTTTATGCAGAACTAATTTCTGACAAACAATTGCAGGAAAAGCTCACTTTCAAAGGACTCGCCGATGTGAATTACTGTCATAGTTTACAGAGACCCTGGAACTGAAAAGCCACCATGCATACCGGAGAGTAAGACGTTCAAAATGTTTGCTTTGAAAAATGCTTTCTAATAAATTACAAAGGCCAACTATCTTAGAAAATAAAAAAGTGGATGGCACATTGAGCTTAAGTATTTCCTACAGAGCAGCCAAAAGACTTGTGGCCTCCCCCGTCTCCACAGCAACAACTTGCTTAAAAGTGTAGCTGGGGGTGGAGGACCCTCATCCATAAACTTGACCTCTTCCACTTCCCTCTTTCACTCTCCACCAGCCTTTAAAGCTGACACCATCTAAAAGTCCTTGAATATGTTCTTTGCCACTGGCATGTCCTTTGACAAGCTGCTTTTGTTGTTCTGCATCAAGTCATAAATCTTTAATAAAAACAGAAGGCGTCTCAGCGCTAGCAAACTAAATCAAATACCCAGTGGCCTGAAATGGGGAACCATTAAAAAACCAAAAAAAACCCACTGAAGCCTGTTATTTCAGATGGTTGATGTTTGAGTGACATCTGTCTTTTAAATACTTACTGAAACTGTTTTCAGTTGTTGAGACACGAAATGGTAAACATTTGAAGTTATCAGTTTTTTTCAGCAAAGCCAGATGTTTTAAAATATTCCAAGCAATTTCTGACCCCTGGTGGCGCATTATCATTACTACACTCAAATGTTAGGAAAACAGGAATTGTTTTATAAACTTCAGATACCGGCAGTTTTATCGTTTTTAATTAATTAATTCCTTGAATATTGATTTTCCAAAATTAGTAGAAACCATAACTTGTTTCTACATGAACATTTAAATAATCTTCCCTTCTTTTGCTGTAAAATCCTGTGCCAGAGCAGATGTGAATCCACACGCACAAATGTCATGAACTGACAAACTTTATTATTATTTTTTTTTTAGATCAAAACAAATCACAGTATTAAAACATTTTAACACTGTAATAACATCCACCCACTGTCTTTATAAGTGAAAAAGATGCAATCAAGCACTTCCGGTTTAACATCATGCTCAGATTTGAAGTTAGTCAAACTTGATTGATCATGAAAAATAAATTCACTTTTTTTTTTTTTAAACGATTTTGCATCACTTTTAAAAAGTTGAATTTTTAATCATGCCAAAGTCTAAGTAGATGTAGGTGGAAAAAAAAAAATTATTCACTGAATTTCAAGTTTATGATGCTGAAAAATGCATTCAATCATATGCTCATGTGGTCAACAGAGTGTTTCAGATGACTTGTTAGTATGCAGCCTGCGATGCAGTGGAGCACCTGGTCCTCAGGCAGGACGCAGGTGAGATCAGCCCAGGTAGGGGGTGGGGGGTGGGATAGGGGTCTTTCAGGGTTGATGGGGGAGGGTCAGGTTTTAGTTAAGAGGTCACAGATGGGGTTGGGGGACGGCTGATTTCGAGGCTTTGCGTTCATTTCTTCTTGGATTTTGCCTCGAGAGGCAAGCCAATATCCTTTCCACGCAGCTTCAGGCCTGGAACAAGGTCAGCAGGTGCGTTAGAATACTGTGACACACTTCATTTCACTAAAAAAGTTAAACCGTATTCTTACCAATTGCCCTTTCAATCTTGCCCATGACCTGGTTGTTGGGTATTGCCTTGCCGCTCTCGTAGTCAGCAATAACTTGAGGCTTTTCATTAACTTTCTGAGGGCAAAAAACAAAACAAAACAGAAATGTCCAAGTTAGAGGACCTTTTAAACACAGGGTTCAACGCAAGAGCACAAAAAAAAACAACAAACATTTATAAAGCTCACTGATCAGCTTTACATCATCTATTTTCCATGTTACCTTTCTTTTTATCACTAGTACATGACTGTAAGCAATAATATATATACCCTTTCATACTGTGTTGTGCATGTCAACATGGGAACTGCGGATACTCACAGTGGCGAGGTCTTTCTGGGTCATTCCAATAGCCTGTCGGCCTTGCTGAATGACCTTGCCCACCTCCAGTGTAACCCTTTCATGATGAAGCTCCTCCGTCTCTCTGTCCAGTTTGGCTGTATTTTTTGTCACAAGGTGTTGCTTGTTCTGTCCTGCAGCCCCTGCAAAACAAGCAGCGTATCCAGTGGGGTGGTAGCCAAGCACATACTGCATAATCACGACAAAGGTTTGAAGTTCGTATAGTGCTTGTTTTGTGGTGCAGAGATGAATCTCATAAGTGCATCAATATGCTGTGAAATTGTGTGGTCTTTCAGTCATTAACGAAAGTGGAAATTTACATTTCTTGGTCGTCTCAACGTCCTCCCCACGTCTCTGAGCAGCAGTGATAGCCTGGAAAATAAGAATGGGTAAACGTAATAAAATTTCATAACAAATGTTACCATCACTGGTGCTAAATTAAATTATGACCCAGCTCATACTACACACGCTTCTTCCCTTCCTCATTTCCAGTCATGAAGTTAATAAGCAACTAACAAATCTATTTATCTAGGTACGCTGACTTTGGTAAATAAAAAAAAAAAAAAGGTTTGTCACCATCCATTTTGAATATATTCAATAACAAGGCATTTTCACATTTACAACACAGACTAATCTTTGAGTTTTCTCAAGAGAGATGGATTTCCATTAATATATTTTAATGTGGTATATTTTAAAACAGAAACTGCATGGATTACCCTATTTTCAGCCGTTTCAGCCAAAATAGGACTTGATTTTTATTTTGGAAGAACATGAAGATATTTATCTGATTTTTTTTTTTTTTTTATATATTTTTGTGCAAATGTTTTGCATCTTTTTGGAATATTTTCTATACACCTTCAGAAACACAGCCAGACAAAAAACTAACAGAAATGTCACATATCCATCACTGTTTCCATTTCTGAACTCTTCTTTTATTCAGCTATGCTTTATTTTAAAACTAAAATAAATAAAATCTAATATTCAACAGACTACATTTCCCATAAGCGTCTCTTTTAGCTGGGTATTTGAAGAAAAACCTTTGTTTGGCTTTGCAATAAATCCCACTTCTCTAGTAATAACATGCTCTATGTTCATGGACATTTTAAAATAAAAATGTAGGGGTTTTAAAGTATATATATTTAAAGAAAATGGTAATAAAAGAAAGCTATTATAAGAGTAAAAACAATTTCAAAACGTCTGCCACATGTTCGGTTACGACATTTGCATAAGAGTTGTTGGGCGAAGCATGATAACTCATAATACAAGCAGCTTTAGTTGGCAGGAAGTCAGGTTTCCAACACGAATAACCTTAAAAATAATAATAATAAAGTTTATTGGCACGTTTTTTATTTGTTTTTCCGAGGACAGTTTAATAAGTGATATTTTAACATGGAGGCTAACTGTTAGGCTAACTGAAGCTGTGAACCAGCTTCCTGCGTTATTACGAGCCGTTTGTAATAAAAACTCTCCTACAGGCGAAATCAGTGTCACATAAACGCCACAGACAAACTTCATATTGAAAGACTCGATAAAAAAGAAAGAGAAACAAAGAAGAAACCAAAACATCTGTCATCATTAAATCAGACAACGGCGCAAAGACGTCTCCTTGACAGTTTAACATAACGCAACATTTATCTACAAACAGGGTTAAAGTTCTCCATAGTGTCGCTCGATTTAATCCAATTTTAAATGATCAACACGAGTAAAGCTTTAACAAATGAGTTCAAGCGTCCACACTAACCTGCTTGGATTTGGCCTGAGCAGCAGTGGGCCCCTTCTTCCTCAACACAGTAACCGTGTCCCAGTCGCTTTCTGCCATATTATTATTGTTATATTTTAACGTTACAGAAAATCCTCGTGATACTTGATATAGATATAAAATAAGTTGGGACTCGGCGTGTTGTAAGTGATCCTTTCAGTGACGGTGGTGGAGCAAGCATTAACGTTACTCCTTCCAGAATTATCACCCACGCGCTGTGCCAAAACTTTATTTATAACAGTTTGGTTAACAGCGAGTCCCACGAGTGCCCCCTGCTGGACGCTGGACTTCATATACCACGTGACACTCCTGACTGATGATTTTACATTTGAAGCTCATGTTACACCAGAAGGGCGAAACAAGAAAGTCTGCTTATCAACTTGTTACAAAATAACAATTTATTGGCCGTTTTTATTTATTTTTATTTTAAGTTATTTCAGAAAAAATCTACAAGTATATTTAACGGAAGATGTTTTTTTCTGCAAGAAAAGTACAAAAAAAAAAAAAAAAAAAAAATTGAGAACACATGCTACTATACACCCACATTTACATCCTCCATGTGGTCTTCAGTTCAGTTTGACCCATATACACGGAAACAAGCCAACAAACAAACTAGGGCTGGATGGTATGGCAAAAAGTTTATATCCCAATATATTTCTTAATTTTGGTTGATACAATATACTTCTATCAATATGAAAGATATAAAGGATATCTGTAACCCACAAGCCTCTGAAAAACTAAATACCCAAATCCATTTCAAACTTGTCCTATAAAACTATATAATGTTTTAGGTTTGAAAATATGAATAAATCATTGTTCACATTTTATTCAGTCATAACCAACAAACATCAAACTCATCAAGATTTTTCATGATATTGTATATCAAAATATTAAAAATGTGTTTACAAGTCACCATTATTGAAACATTTTACATTATAATATATATATTATTGAATTATTATCCAGCCCTAACACAAACACACAAACATATACACTCACTCCACACAGGGATGGAACAATAAACTGGGATGACCGCAAGCCAGAGCTCATACTCAACTACAATACAACAAAAGGAGGGTTAGACAACTGACTCGAGCTGCTGGTCTGCTACAGCTGCCAAAGAAGAAAGCGATGGTTGCCACTCCTGAGTTTTTACAACAAACTGGGTATCTCAGCCTATAACGCATTTACAGTCAACCCATACTGGGACCAAAGGAAGCTGCACAGAGGCAAAGTACTGGTGACACCATACATCCAAAGGAGGACACATCCCCAGGAGCCCAGCTTCTCTAGACTCCAGCTGACCAACGTGCATCTCTCATACGACCACAACCTCAAGTTTCGTAAGTGTCCTCTTGCAATTGTGTGGTGTTAATTTTAGAAATAAATGCTGGTAATTGTTTTAGTTTATAGTCAGTGGCACAAGGGACTACGGCAAATGGTGAGGTCCATCAAACACAAACCACACTGCAAAAAAAATACATCTGTGGTACAACTGCCAAATTTTGTGATGCATATGTTTGGTAAACAGGTATCCCTGTCTGCACCCCACCCCCACCCCCACATGCACCACTGCATTTCATAAAATAAGTGATTCATTGATTGCTCAAATTCAAGTTGATGTATCGAGATATGCATTTAAAATATATGTTAATGAAAACATAGTCTTTGTTTTATTTCCCAAAATAAGTATGATTTATGACACACGAGTCTTGAGTATAGTGGATTTTAACATCAATTATAAACTTTTAATAGAAAACAAACAAAAAAAATCACTTCCATTGTTACTTTTGTTCTCGTAGAGACTAAATACAGTCATTAAAACATATTATCTCTGTTGCTTGAAACTGAGATACAGATAATACTCGTTAATGGTCTAAGAAGTACAAAGGTTGTATAATTGTTTTTAAAACCCTAAATATGCACCAGATCACTTTGACCTAAGGGATACAAGAGGGTACATAAAGCGAAGACAATACAAGGGTTAAACGAACTTGAATGTCTGAACAATATCTTAAGTTCTTAAGGGTCAACAGCTCAGAGCAAAGGAGTGTGTGGAAAAGAGGTGAAGAAGCGTCTGGACGCAGGTTGGAAAATTGCCAGGTGTGATCTGTGATAAAGAATATCAACAAGAACGAAAGGAAAAAGGTGAGATGTTTTGGAGAGAAAGTCAGGGAGGTCCGACTGAGATGGTTTGGACATGTACAGAGGAGGGATGGTGAACATATCTGTAGAAGGAGGATGAGGTTGGAATTGCCAGGCAGGAGGCATAGAGGAAGACCAAAGAGGATATTTATGGATGAGGTGGAGGCAGATGACTGACTGTGGTGAGCCCTGAAGGGAACAGCAGAAAGGAGAAGAAGAAAAACATCTGAACAAGAATTGTGACACTGATGGCATTTCACTGTGATCATTTTCTTTGTTTAAATAATGTCACAAAAGGTCTGCCCAAAGGTCGAATCGACGTACTCATGGGATAAAGTAAACATGCTGTTTTCTTTTACTTTGCATCTTCAACAGGCATGACCGGTTTCAGTCACCAATTACAAGACATTTCGGAGGCAGCGTCACTACTGCGTCGTGTACGGATTGGGGACCATCCAAACTCGGACAGGGCATCGTCTGCCTGGTGGAGACGTCCCCAGCGGTATCCGTGTCTGGAACTCTGCCGTCCTGTCCATGTTCGAGGTTTTGGATTCATCTGGGAAAAAAAATAATTAGTTAAGTCTCTAATGCACCTTACAAGCTGCTATATGTTCCTAAGACATATCTATGTGGACCAGTAGAACAGTATTAAAAATTAAACTGGGATTTTTATTTATTTATTTTTTTTACATTTTTATCCTGAGTTACAAATGTAATGTCTTTTTTTCAACAAATTCCTGTTTTACTTTGTATGCATTTGTGTTTATTATTAAGATTAAAACAAGAGAAATCTCACAGCTGCATAAATGTTCTTAAATCTGTTCGTAAAACAAGTTGTCTTCTATTGTTCGTTTTTGTAAATGAAACTTGTTTTCCACCTGAACAAAAACAGTTGTGTTCATGTGAAGACTCTCCATTCGCTCAGACAAGTGACTCAGCCACTCCAGATGGTCACTGATAGACTGGGTTAGATCACTGCTGCTCTGTAGAATAGCAAAAATTATTTTAGTAAGTTTGTTTTGTGTATTGTTGAAAAATAAATAAAAATCAGACACAAGGATCCTAGTTAACGTACCCCGGATAAATTGTCCTTCAGTTCAACGGCAGCAAGACGAATGTGCTCCAGTTTGTCAATTTGCTCTTTCAGTCTGTCGTCAAGCTCCTGCATCATCATCAGGCCTTCATCTGGCCTGACAGCAGTCTTAGTGGACATCCTGGGTCACGGACACAGACCTGCCTTAAAAAAAACAACAAAAAACATAACCATACTGTCTAATGACATTATGAGTGCAAGAGAGGAATCACACTTACCAACAATAGTTGAATGTTAATTTTCCACCTTGATTAATCTGCGCTTCAGCATAACGTCTTATAGCTGTAAATTTCATTCATGAATTGAGCATGAGCATTAACCTAAATATCTTGAACTTTTTCTGGTGTGGGATATTGGTCTAGAGAAAATATTTCTTCTGTGGATTTAGGTTATCTGGGGTAAGATAGATAGATAACAAAGCTCTAGGGCATGTGACGGGCCATTTCTTTTTATTCTACTTCTTTACCTCATGGCCTCATTCACCTAATAAAATTACAACACAACATTGGCTCAAGCTGCAGAGGATGGTGGTTGCTGCTGTTTGCTGTCTTTTGTCTTAGATAATGCTGTTAGTTGCAGTTGATGGATTTTTAATTCATATTTATTTATTATCTTTCACTCTCATTTTATCATTCCTTTACTGTCTCTCTGTCGTGATGCAGCACAGCAAATGCATTTCAGCCCAAGACATATTTCCTTAATTACATTCTTTCACCCAACAAAGAAGATAGTGTTGACCAAATTATTCCTGTAATTTATTATTCCTGTAATTAGTATTGATACTGATGGCCAGCTGCTCAACTTTGGCTTCGGTCCCTCCTTAATTGTTGTAACTGAATGAAAACTTGTTTATCCTGTTACCTGTAAATTAATTGTCACATTGCATGACCAACAAGCTCTACTTTGGTATTTTGCATTAAAGCGTTCCAACAAAAAGACAATTTACGAATAAAGTTTTTGAGGGTTTTTTTTTTTTTTTGGTCTTGCAAACAATATTCCTGCCTGTCTGTCTTGTTGACAGCCTTGCAGTCTTTGGATTTTGTTTTAGCAATAATTCTATTTTTAACAACTCAAACACACACACACACACACACACACACACACACACACACACACACACACACACACACACACACACATACATATATATACACACACATGTGGTTTTCAAACTTGACACCATATTATAATGTCCAAAACAACAAAAACTGTACCTAAGTAGGCAAACACAAATACATGTTTATTGTGTCAAGATAAATAATTGAATGACTTAAATGAGAGAATATGTTTAAGACTACTGACATGTGAGGACTCTAACTGACATGACAAAAAAAGTGAAAAGATGGTTAGCCAAAATCACACCTGAACAAAAATAAATAAATAAATATCAAAGTTGGATGAATCCAGGTAAGATGGCTGTCAAGTTCTCAGTTATGGAGTAAATATGTCATTTTTTTTGAACCCTCAACTTTCATAACTACAGCTCTATTAATACGTTTACATATACCGGGTAGTGAACAGTGTTTTCATGCGGATCCGGTAATTAAACAGACGATATTTCACCCTAAACTAGAGTAAAAATCCATCATTATTCAGTAGGTTGAGTGGTGTTCTGCTTTAAACTAAAGAGGAAAAAATGTCTGGTCTCAGGACGACGTTGTAATGGTTGGGGTTTCTTTCTTTTTTTTTTCAAAGTTTAGCGTTACTTGCGCGTGCAGCAAAGAAGAAAAACATTTCCACCATCTTTTACTGGCAGCTTCACGTAGCAGACTCTAGCGGCCCAAAATAAATAAATAAATACAAATGAACAAAAGCGACGTTACCTTTTTAATCTGAGGTGGGAGACACTAGTAGTGTTTGGAGGCAACTGTCGTTGAATCCTGAGGAAAAATGAGCGACAAAGTGTTGTTCTCTCCGTAGACTCAAAGGAGAAAGTCTTCGCCCAGACTCGCCTCTATATCCCAGAAATCTGAGGAATGACTCTTGTGACGTCACGGTGCCTGGCTCTCACAGGTGCCTTATTGTTCTGCTGCTAGAGACATTTATATTCATCAAAAAGATCAAGTGGTCAAACATTCGAGCATTTTGGACGTTAGTAGGTTCCGAGAAGATAAACCAGGAACAGGGTCTGCACCACTTTCTTCCACGTTCTGTATAAAATTCTACTGCGGCAACTAAAAGTGATTTACAAAGGCATTAAGATCATGAAAAAGTGGGGGAAATTAAGAACAGCATAACAGTGCAAATAAAATACATAATAAAGTCACAAAAAATACATAAAGAATTAAAGTTGCTAGAAGCCTTGATGGATCCTTGCATATGTGGTTCCGCCTCTCATGATATTTTGCCACCCAACAACACACTCAATTGTCATATAGCTATTCATCAAATGTACAAATGTGATGCCCAACGTAAGTAGGATTTTTTATTTAAGTCTCAATTGGCTAAATTTGTTACAATTGGCATGTTTCCACTGTAGGATAAAAAAATCCCTTAGACTTTTATTTCTGTAAAACCATATAAGCACATACACCAGGGCGGTGGTGGAGGGTTGCAGGTTCAAACCCTTAGCCTGACCCCACTGAAGTTCCCTCAAGCAAGATGCTGAACCCATAATTACTGCCAGTGAACAGGCTGGCATCTTGCATGGCACCCTATGCCACTGGTGTGTGTGTGTGAAAGTAACTGCAATGCATGAGAAAGCCAGAGAGAGAGAGAGAAGGAGAAATTCTCCCATCATATACACAGAATGAATTAAAATGTGTTTTTGTTTCTGTGTATGAGAATGTGTGTGTGTTAATGTAATTGTGTGTGTATCAGAGAATTAGGTTGCTGTTACTAAGGAGTCACTGGGTCACACTCAGAGTCAAGCCTCTTCTCCTGAGATCTGTCCATTATGCTGCGTTCCATTTACCTCGGAAGTCTGAAGTCGGAGCTGAGAATCAGCATTCCGGGTACAAAGTCGGAGAAAATTGCCATTAAATGGGAAGAAGAAGTCGGAAAACAAGATGGCAATGTCTATGGAAAGCTATTCTCACGCTTGCTCTGTCCAAATATAAGTAACTATGCGGCTATTGTTAGCCATTGTTAGCATGCCCTATGGGAGACAGGAAGCGTAGCCTTATGTGGTAGTATCTGGGCGTGGAGTATGCAAATTTACCATCCTCATGCACAAGCACTTAAACATGCAGAATTAGAAATTAATGCCCTCTAAAATGTAAAATCTGTGCACTGTCTCTTTTCAGATACAAGTTCCCTCCAAATATGATCTATAACATCAATGAGACCAGGCGTAGCAACTGTACAGAAGCCAAAGCAAATTGTGACACAGATGGGGAAAAAGCAAGTTGGCTCAGTCATGTCTGGTGAAAGAGGAGAGCTTCTAAGCTCAATGCTACAGGGAACACAATCCCCCCATGTTCATATTCCCGTGTGTCAAATATCATGAGCACTTTATCAGAGGAGCACCGAGTTGGATCAATCGGGACTGCAACAAAATCTGGTTGGATAAATGAGGAAGAATTTTATCCAACAAACAAACTGCTCCAAGCATCATCCACTACTACTGGTCTTTGACAACCAATCAGCACACATCTCACTGAAGTCTGTGGAGATAGCAAGGGAGGATGGGATCATGATGCTCACTTTGCCACCTCATACATCCCATAAAATGCAGCCCTTGGCCATCCCAGAGATGATACATGAGACCTGCCTGTCAGCAGTGACACCAAGAAACATCCTGTCAGGTTTCAGGTCCACTGGTATTTTTCCTTCAACCAGGATATCTTCCCACAGGAAGCCCATCCATGGTCACAGACAGCCCCAACCCTGACAAGCAACCTGACCAGCCATCTACCTCAGCTGACCTAATAGCACCAGCACCTAGTGTCACATCGCTTTCTGACAGTGCAGTCTCTCCCAGCCATCCAGGATACGCATCTCCAGAAGAAATAATGCCATTTCCAAAGGTAACGGCAACATAGCCTAAAAGAAAACATACAAAGGTGAAGACATGAATCTTGACTGACATGCCTGAGGAAGTTGATATTGGAAACAAGTCACAAAGAAAAGCAGCTCAGAGAGTGACAGCATGATTCCACTCGACACAGACTGTGAGACTTCTGAGTCTGAAACGAGTGAAGAAGAAAATCCTGAGTCTGCGGTGGGCGACTTTGTGGTTGTAAACTTTAACTTTACCGCTACATTTGGTATACTGGAGAAGATTGACGGTGATGATCTAGAGTGTTCTTGAGAAGAGGCAAAGCTGGTTATGGTAAACCCACCTTTACTTTCAAAGAGAAAGATGAAGGATTCTTCCCAAGATGCGAAGTAATTGCAAAACTCTGAAAACCTCACAGAGTTGGTGGCACAGCAAGGATGTCGCAGGAGTTTGTATTCCCAAGTGCAGGTGGGAGATGATTGGATCAAGGGAGGGATGGGGATAGATGGAACGAGAGGAAGATGGAGAAGAGAGGATAACTAGAGGAAGGAAGGGAGGATGATGAGAGGATGAGTCCGTGAACAAAGCATGGTCGAACAGGGTCGATACAGGGTCTCCATCTGCTGGACAAGAGGAAGAACTACAAATACATATGTATTTTGGAGTAAGCTTTTTTTTTTTTAAAAACAAAAACAAAACAAAGCAAAAGCAAATAAGACAGCTGAGACAAGTACCTCTGTCATATTTTTGTCTTCATTGTCTCTTGTTGTTGGCAGGCTCAAATACTATTTTAAGACCATAAAGCTTCAGTAGCAGATTACAACAAATACTGGGAACTCCCATCAAGGTTTGAATTTTTATTTACATGTGTTTAGTAGAGCTTCAATAAAGACATGGGATAACTGACAGCCATGATACAGTGATGGTATCAAAACAAATCGTATTCATTAACACCGCAGATTCATTTGTAAAGTTTTAGGGGAAGCTAATGAGGGGAAAAAAAGACCATTTTTGAGCACCTTTGTGAGATTTCTGCTGCTGGCCAGCTCAACTTGAGACCTTTACATTTTATTTTCACAAATGAACCACGTCTTTTTTCTCAAAAGTATAACAGACTGATGCACTATCACGGATAATTTTTTAAAAGACCTGAACTCGCTCCATCAAAATGGAGCTTTTGGAAAAAGAAAATACAGACTCCAAACCAAGCGCTAACACCCCCATTGTGTGGTCGAAAACTCTGCGGTCGCAAGAAAAAAAAATTGCAGTTTCTTGACTGACCACTGAGGGCTGGCTTCAAAGCCAAAAGTTGTTCAAATGTCCAACTTTGCAGCAGAAATAAACATATTTACACGCTGGTCCGAAAAACCTTTTGTCTCTTTAACTAGATTCTTACATCCATGACAACTGTACACATATGCTTCTGAGCTGTGAATAAAAACCCAACATATTCCTAAGAGAATACATTTTGTTGTGCTTGTGTCACTATTTACTAATGGATAACTCCAATCAGCTGTGTTGTGTCCTGAGTGCCAAATACCAGTTTGAAGAAAAGAACAGCTGG
>JBAMYA010000004.1:5542815-5559047 GCA_037176975.1 Arrhamphus sclerolepis | reverse complement strand
CTGGTGTGTGGACTGAAGCTGATAATTTGAGCTTTCATGATTTTACAACTCATCAACAAACACTTGAACTTGGACGTTCCAAAAAAAACCCAGTTCCCTGCAATTCCTGCTTTCACAAACAGATACAGGCTTGATTAATACCAAAAGCAAAGATATAGAATCAAGAGTACTTTTAAGAAATCCCAAATGCTTTATTTCTTTCGTTGAATGTTTTTTTTTTTTCTTTTACTCCTTCCCAAATAAAGGGTGCGTAGACCAAATACCTGAAATAAGGATAAAATGAACAGAAATCTGGATCAGATGTAGAAAGCACTGGTCCTCTGATAAAAATTAAATATGCATCTTAAAAGTACAAAAGCAAAAAAAAAACAAAACAAAAAAAAAAACATCAGGGCAACATTGTGGTGCAGATAAAAATGATGAGAAGCTTCAAAGATCTTTTGCAGTGAAGGATAAAAGGCTGAAACACTCCCAAGACCAAAAGACCTACCAACAAGTGAAAGCAGTCCATTTTGAGAACACAGTGACCTTTTCAACATTAAATCTTTTTTTCGTGCCACAAATATCTAAAATGAAACGTGGGTTTCAGCCTCCCCCACTGACGAGGCTTGAATGTTCGGTTAAGTATGCATACACACATGTACCAGTGAAACACTTAAAGAATGTGTATCGACATGGAGCATTATAGTAAGCAGTAACAGCTATCCAGTTATGACATAACACTGGTATTGTGTTGTTTCAAAGCAAGTGTCCATTGCCCAAAAGGAAAGAAAAAAAAAAACAAGAAAAGACAAGATGCTTCACATTTTGAAATAGAACGCCTTAGAAGTCCTTCATAGTCCGCTGGAACTGCTGCGCTTGCACAGAGAAAGACTGTACTTTAATTCAACAAGCAATTCTAGACACTTCTTGTTCATGATAATTTGCCTCTAAACAGAAAAAACTGAACTTTATTTGGACCCTGATTGTGATTATAGTCGAGCGTATTTATTGCTAGTGCTGCCTCAGACCAGATGTTGAACGATGGAGCTGTGCCTTCACTATTCCCCACAGTACTGTTAAGTGAGATTTCAAGGTTTTAAGAGAAAACTCTCCCAGAGGGATTTTAAAGAAAATTCAGCAAATCAACCCAAGGTTGAGATTTTTTTTTTTTTTTTTTCACCCCTCGCTTTTAAATAAAAATACCACATCACATGTTCATTAACACACAATTTGATTCATTACAACCCAAGCAAAGCAATAAGCAAACGTTTCAATGAGCTAGTTGGGGGTCCTTTACAACAACTGTGAATACCCCTGACCCCTCCCCTCCCCCTCCAAACTTCACAATAAGCCCAAAGCTGGTGCCAGCTTGGTTGATCAAAACCCATAAACAGCTGACGTCAGCGTAATAAACGCCGAGTTCAGAAACAGTCTTTATGAAATGTTGATAGCTTCTACATAGGAGTCTTGCAAGTTCACACACTCAGCAAATCACATGCGCACGCGGTGCCGATGTCGGTGACGTTCCCATGGAAGCAACATGATTTTGGTGTTAAAATTTTCTTTTTTTGTTCAATTTACAAAGAAAGTAAGCAACAGCATGTATAAAGAACAGTTTGAAGAACAGAGAATTTCTATCAATATAAGCAGTTTTGCAACAGTTCATGGGTTGGTGTTGGGTACCTCAAAGATGCATTTCTGGGATGGTGCACTTAACTTTTGCCATGTTGACATGCAAGGTTTCAAAAAAATAAAAATAAGTTTTTTTGGGATTAATTAAAAAAAAAAAAAAAAAAAAGTTTCACCAGTAGCTTTTGACGGGTGGTCATGACATTAACCTTTATTTACCAGCAAAACAACAACAAAAATGACACAAGTGCCCCACTGCATTTCAAATTTGTTAAAAAGAAAATAACAGTTTGCCTCTCATAGTAAGTTGTGTTGAGTGTCTTGCCAGGTCTTGAGGGCCTCAGTTCATATACCGGGAGTAAATACAGTTTGGCAAAACGGTATGAAAAATGAGCCACATGAGCTGGCCATTTTTCTTTTTCCCCACTTGCAAGAAAAACACAAAAAAACATCTTTTCTCTTAACCAATCTCCCCTTAAAAGTGACTAATAAATTAAAGAGGACTTTGAAGAGATCTGCTTAAAAGACGGTCTGTGTGTATGCATATATATATTTTTATATATATATATATATATATTTATATATCTCTATACGTGGTGTGAAATAATAGTGTCCAGTTCTGATAGTCCAAGAAGGGAAATTCATTATGATATCTGCATGTGTATGTCCCTTGCCTTAGTGCCTTGGGATAAGGTATGTTTTCAAAGGCTCAGACATTGGTCAAGGAGCGTTGTGTTGGCAGGCTTGGAGGTAATGAGGAATTTTAGGTCCATTTTTACGCCTTGCCCTCTTCTACTTTGATAGCCTGGGGTTTGATGGCTCCAGAGCGTGCTGGTTTGGCTTGACCCGTGGATGGTAGGGGCTCCTGGAGTTTGCTGGTCATGCCCCCCGATGGTGATTTGCCCTCACCCACTGCCTTGCGCACCTCTCGCAGTGTTTTGCTCTGCACAAAGACAAGGAAGACTTATTAAGGCCTATAGCAATTCTTTACTAGCGTAACATTTATTAATTTCAGACTGTTCATTTGTTGATAGTTTAGTTATAACTGAACGTGGCATAGCTAATATTCATCTGCCAGGTAAAATGTTCAAAATCTTCAAGATAACCTCAATCAGGTGTTTCTGAAAATTACATCTATTATTGGCTGGTGCCAACTTATGAATAGTCACTTCAGTTAAACTCTTAATTACCATTAGATGTCCCAAAATATAACTCTTAGCTTATAGTTGATTATACTAAACAGGATATTACTGTTGCAAGGGAAAACATTTCAATGGAAATTATGCATTCATAGAACATACTCTTACTATAGCTCAAAGTCATATTTTTATACATATTACTTAACATTACAAAATCATGCTATGCTATATAAGTCTTCATGGCAAATAGTGCTATATAGTTAAAGTCAAAGGCAAACAAAAATACACAAATACAAATAGAGAAAAAAGAAAATGGATTAAATTAAATTACCTAAATTTACAGTGGGTGGCTCACCTTCATGCCATCCTCTGGCCCTTTGACTGGGGGCTCAGGGACCGAAGGAGGGGTGGAGTGAGGAGGGTCACGGCCAGGATTGGGGTAAGGGGGTGAGCGGATGATGACAGACTTGTTGACCTGCATGACAGGTCTCTGAATGGGATTAGGGAAAGGGCCGGTAGTGGGGGGCCGCATGTGCATTACCATGCTGCCTTGAGCAGGTGGGACCTGTTGGTTTATGGGAGAGGAAAAGGGGGTGGGGGGTGGTAAGAAATAAAACATGATTAGCATGCTAGAGTTACATTTCTGAGAATATTTTTTTAGACGTAGTTTAAGTACTTCTTTGTTTTTTTTATTCATATTCTATCAGTTTGACTTCTGCATTTTAAGAATACTTCATGAAGAACAATGGTAATGAGTTATTGTCATGTTACTGAACTGTCACTTTTAGCAGGTGATCCTGTTCTACCATTTTCAGATGCAGGAATGGACTTCTGATTGCTTATATATATAAAAAAACAAAAACAAACAAACATTCAGGCAGAAGTATTGACCCAAGTCTAAAAAGTCTAGAAACAATCTGATTAAATAAAAATATGAACATATGCTTGAAAATGACATACCTGCTGAGTAAAATGTGTAGGCAGAGGGCCTACAGGCCCCCCAGGACCAGAAGGCTTCCCACTGGGACTTGCAGAACCAGGTCTAAAAAGAAAAGAGTGTAAATTAAATCATTACTCATTTCTTGTTCTTCACCCCAACAGAATTAGGTGCAATTTCGGACCACTTTCACACTAAACAATTCTAAGCCCAATTTGCCAGTCACTGAGCTCACAAATGGGATAAGGGGCAAACTGGTGAGCAGTCGGTGCTTGTTGTGTTGTGAACAACTCTAAGATGCTCACTGATGTGTCAGTTTAGCAGGCCAAATGCAGCTGTGGCTCAGTCACGTAGTCTGAATACTGTAACAACTTCAAGACTCCTGAAGTCTGAACAGTTGACTTTCTAAAATCATGTGGTCTGAAAGTGGCCTTAATGTGTATTTGCAATTCTGCAGAGTTAAGTGTAACATTTCCACCTACCTGTATGAGCCTCCAGGTAAGCCTGGGGAATGATTGGGCTTCTCAGTAAACTGGAATCCTTTTATTTCCATCTGAGAGCCCTGAGAATGGGGCATTACAAATAAAAGACATATTGTCAGTACAGACTGCAGTCTACTTTTTTTTTATGTATAACTCTTCTAAAAATCATATAAATTGTAAGATATTAAACTTTGGATATATTGTATTATATTAACAGTTTAATACCTAAAGGTCAGTCAACTCACCTCTCTGCTGCCAGTCATGACAGCAGCCTGGGAGCCTGGTGGCAGCATTCTGCGTGGTGCTCCCACAGACAGGTTCTGACCTTGTTGCAGCTGAATGGACTGTGGGAGAATGAGATGCTGCTGAGCCGAGCCATAGCGCAGCTGAGAGCCAGGCAGGGGCATAGTCACCTGATGAAATATTACACTGTTAATGCCATCATATATGTGAAGAAATAACCTGATTACAAGATCTGGGCCTACAGATAATTCTACATACATTTAAAAAAAAAATAGAAATTCCAAAAGCATCAAGAGGGAAAAAAGAGAAAATGCATATATCAAACTGAGCTTCACCTGAATGAGCTGAGAGTCCATTAACTGTGAAGAGCCCATACCGGGCCCCTGGTTCATCTGGTTATCATACACCAGCTGCTGGCTGCCATTCATAGGCTGGTAATGTGAACCTGACTGTGGTTTCACCATGTCTGAGGGCTGCATGCCTGGGAAAGCGGAGTAAGGGCCTTTGAGAGGAGCCCCTCCAGGCATGACCATGGGACTGGGCTGTGACAGGTTGGGATGCATGTAAACCTGGGACCTGAAAGTTAAAGGCAGTTAAAAGTACAAGAGTGAATGAAGTAGTATACTACAGTTCTAATGCAGTCATGTTACAACAAATGCTTGTGACTTTTGAATTTGTGATGGTAATTATCATGAACAGTGTCCTTGAGATGGAAATTGAATTGCCTGTACCTGAAGGGGGGGATGGAGTTGAACATCTCTTGGGACTGAGACACAGGTAAGCCTCCTCGAAGCCCCAACTGAGCCTGAGCCTGAAGAGATGTGTGCAATGAGATGGGAATCTGCTGGGCTGCCTGAACGGAAAATAAAACATAACAACATTACAACATTCTGCTGAAGCAAAAACAAGTCTATATGTGGATGTTTACTTCTCTACCTGTGGGTACGTCTGTTGCTGGGTCATGGTGGGAGGTACAAGGCGTGGCTGGCTTTGAAAAACGTGACCATCCAGATACAATGGGGGTATGGGATTACCTACATTAGCAAAGAGAACCAAAGAGTTTTTAATTTTTCTTTCAAAGACTGAGCCATCATCAAAAAAGTGCATTTTGGTTGATAGTACAAAGAACACAAATAGCCCTGGGCTCTTTAGTTTTGAAAGAGGGGCTAAAACTACTTTTATTATTATTTTTAGCTATTTTTAGCTAAGTTTTTTTATTTTTATTGTTTTTTATTATTATTTCAACTGTGGCTACTTTAGGGTAAATGTTACCTTGCATGGACATGGAAGGTGCCACTGATGCAACAGGCATTGGAGGCATGGATACTCCTCCAAATGAGCTATAGTTGGCACCACTGGATGAACCAGCGCTGCAGGGAGGCTGAGCACCCGAAGCACCTGCAACAGGGGATCCTTGCTCTGGGAGGGACTGTGAATTTTCCCACGCCTTGCGTGCGGATTCCATCTGAAGAAAAAGAAATATTTACGGCTGAAAGGGACATTTAAATAAAACTGTCTTGAGTTCAAAAGCGTGCTCAAAGTGCGACAAAAGCACAAATTCTCCAAATTGTTATTCCTGTATGTGAGGTCCGATCATAGACGGATACGAGCCGCTATAAACCCATTTCCAGGTACAATTTCATTGGCCGAGCTCTGGCTGCCTAGCCACAAACTGATTGCTTGGCGCCATGTGTAAATGTGTGAACTTCTGAGGAACGCAACGGACCTGACGCAAAGCACACAATTGACAGTTTATTTCAGCTATGTATCACGTCACACCATTCAAGATCTATGGGGCTGAAGCAGCTGAAGATGTGTGTGAATGCACCGTTCAAACAAAGGTATTAACTGTAATTATTTTACTATGAACAGTAAGTATTATTTATTTAACATTTGTTTGAAGAAAAGAAAAAGGTTAATCAATGCATCTTTTACTGTCATTACAAAATTATCCAATTACTAAAGGGCTGAATACACAGAGTCCTGGTTACATGAATAAACTATGCATAAAAAAATAGATAATAACCAAATAAAATATTTTTATTTGGTAGATTATTTCTTTGTTGTAACAATGCTTGGAAAACAAGATCTCTCATGGGTGCAACCCACATACTCTGCTGCTCATTCCATAAATACATGTTCCTAACAAATGTAGCACCATTTAAAAGGAAAATAAACAGCCTTTCCCATGGCATTAGATTTATCGCCAAGAACCATTGTTACAACAAAGAAAGTCTACCAAACAAATGTGCTTACTTTTTGTGCTTAGTTTATATACATGTAGTTATTTCAACGTAAGACTGATACTGAAATACCTTGAGAGTGAGGTCAGCACTTGGGAAGGAGATGGTGTTGAGGTTAATGCCAGACTGCAGGTGGTTGGAACGCAAAATAGGGATGCTCTGATTTAGAGACGTCTGGAAAAATAAGAAAAAAGAAAAATATCAACAGATCTTGTTTTAATCAACTGTGCAAAAATACACTCCTACTTTATCATCAAAACAGGCTGAACCATTCAATTACTTGTTAGACCTGTAATACATTTTGATTTCTGCTAGTTTTCGCCATTTATATGTCACAAAAGCAGTTTTGGACACTCACATTGGTGGTAAGTGCATCCTGAAGCTTGTTAACGGTATTGGATACGGGCACAGGAGTAGAGCCTGACGGTAGGCTGAAATCAGAGTCTTTGGCACTGACACCAAACTCGATAGGAGGCACAGGCAATACCGTGTCCACATGGAGATCCACACCATTGACTGGTGTGATGGAGCCACCTTCCAGCCTGTCAACACCTTCTGAACCCTTGCGGTGCTTCAGGGAGCGCTCATTTCCAATAGGCCCAGGTTTGTGCTGTTCTTTATTCTGTTCTGGGCCAGCATCAGAATCCTGGAAAAAAAAAAAAAAAAAAAAAAAAAAAAAGACGCTTAATTGTTTTAGATAGTTAATATGAAATAACTCTCCACAATAATCAAGTACAGAAATGAAAGCGTATGTCAAATTAAAAAGACAAAGAAAATATATAAATTCTAAGGAAACACTAACAAGTAACTGTATTAAACTACCTCAGAGTTGGGTTCGCTCCCAGTGTAAGACACCTGTTTGGTCCAGGAGTCTCCCCCTGAGGGCTGTACTGAAAGAGCTGCAAAAGATACATAAATGTCAGTATTAACGTACGTGTCTCTGTGTATAAAAAGTCATATGATATCCAAGCGTAATATTTTTTTTTCATTCTGTTAGGTAAATATACTCTATGCACTGAGTATGTTCTTTCCATTTCAAAGTGCAACAGCCTAAATGGTTTCAGTGCTTAAAAGCAGCAACAGAAGCATCAAGATTAAGAGCAAAATGCGTTTAGTGCTACCAGAGCTGTTGGTCTCCCAGATTTCAGTTCCCAGATTGTTAGGAGAAGAAATTGCTTCGTCTGGTTGTTCAATATTCATGCTTCCCTGCTTTTTAGCAAAGCGTGGTGGGATCTTGGATGCAAGTGTCCGGTTTTTCACTGGTACCTGACATGAGCACAAAAAGAAAGAAAAAAAAAAACCCAAACAAATAAAGTAAAATAAAAGGTTAATAAATGTGTATTTTTCATTCACAGCATAATTGGATTTAATGTTTCAATTAGATCTCTTCTAAAACATATGCACCTTTATTTCTGATGTCAGCTAAGTACCAATATGAAAATGGACTTTAACAGATAAAAACAAATGCATTTACTTCCCTCCCCTTGTTATGGTCTTAGAGCTAACCAGCTACTCTTACAAATCTAATTAGGATTCTCATTATTGTCTTCAACCAAACAATGACGACTTTGGACATACATTTCATTGTTATGTATATTTATTTATTTAATTATAGAACTAGGTTACAGTGGATAACAAAAGTTAAATAAAATTAAAGTTATTAGCTTCAGTGTTTCCCACACATTGAAGAGACTATGGTGGTCCGCCACAGGCCGCAATAGTCTCAGTCCGTGCACCCCCGACACAGACGCACACATCTTTTGGGCGGAAAATCGTGAATCGAAGGGAAAGGTTTGATGATTCTGACTGTGTTAATAAGTGGGAAATGTGACTGGGTGTCCGTTGTTGCCCATGTACAATGTGGCGCAGTAGGGGTTTCTGCAATATGCAACATGGACAGCTGCTCAAAGCAGCATTTGCTCAGAGAGGACACAAGGGCTCACAAACAAAAACAGATTTGTTAACGTTACGTACCGGTTAGAGACCTGGACTGGCAACCGGAGGGTCGCCGGTTTAATCCCCGGCCGGTACCAATGATGTGGGCAGGGGGAGTACCTGAACAAGTGCTTCCCCACGTCCACATTCGCAGATGAGGTGCCCCTGAGCAAGGCACCTGAAATCCCTGCCCGGTCCCCCGTGCGCCGCACCGTGGCAGCCCACCGCTCTGAGTCTAACAGCCCAGATGGGTCAAATGAATTTCCCTACGGGGATTAATAGTATATCCAAATAAATAAATAATTTGTGCCAGTTTCTATCACGCATTTGCGAGTGCGCCTGCATTGAGTGTGCGCCCTTCCTGCTGAGGGCTCACCTGGGGTCTCAGGTTGTGTTAGAAATGGGAGGGAGTGGGGGTTGCCTGTCAGTGTTTATGAAAGTATGCAGCGCTGGCGCTCTGCACACGTGGACCACGCACTGTAGAGCATCACTCAGGTTCATAAAACATCATCACCTCCATCATAATGTTAGTTAAACTGGTTAGACCTTTTTTGGTCATGGCTGTGAATGCATCAAGAGTCAGGGTGGAAAGGAGAAAAAAAAGAAGAGCGAGAGGATCCTGATAGGTTGATGTTTAAAATAACAGTTGCTACAGACTTTTCTGACTTTGGCGATTCCCATGCCTGATTTAGGCTATGCGATTGTGCTTTATAGGCATATAGAGAGCGCACTGATGAATGGAGTTAACGGTTAGGCTAAATGTATTGTTTCAGTCAAATTACTTTCTCCATTTCATCAGGGCAATCCTACCTTTTCTGTAAGGCAATTGTATTTTGAGGCAATATTAATTAGACCTACCTAGTTATGTAATTCGGCAAATGAACTTCTACCAGGGTCAGGTCATTTCCAAATTCACCAACAACAAAGTGCTTCCCTGCTTGACATTGTAGCCTATGTACACAGTTTATCCAGGTGATGGAGACACGAAGAGACAGCGGTGATAAACTAACCTCGGTCTGCATGGACACATTAAAAGGGAAAAGTAGCCTTTTCTAACCGAGAGTGAACATCGACGTCCGCCACTCTTGAGAACTAGCAGCGTTAATGCGATTTATTATTGGTGAGATGGAAGACGTTAAATTATTAACCTTCCCAAATAGGCTACCTAGTAAACTTCATTAAGGTGAAGCTATTACGTCACATAATTTTAAGGTTCTGTGGGAAACACTGAGCTTGAAAGCAGAATGAATACCTTTGAACATATCAAAGCAGTAATTATATCATGGGAGTTATACAGAAATCAGAACTTTTTAACCCAACAAAAACTATAGTATTATGATCTAAACCACCAACAAGCATTCAGATTTTCAACTTACAGTAGCCCCCTGTTCTTTCCTCCTCCTGTCATCGTCCTGTGGGCGTCTCTGCTTTTTGGACAAAGCATCCTGGTATCCATCTGGGGTTGAACCCTGTCCCCCTGCATCTCCTTCAACTACAAGACACAGGTATGCCATCAATGCAATATCCTGAGTCAATCATTTGTATTTATGCACATTTTTGTCTTAATGAGATCAATTAGCATATGCCCTAAACAAATTATTCATAAATATATATATGTATGTATATTTTATGTTATATAATTTGCCTGTAGCAAGATTTGGTTAATTTATTTCAACATGGGAAATAACATACAACTCCATTTATTTTTAATAAGAGAGAAATTCAAAAAAAGTTCACTCACTTATGCTAATTTCATACTGGGAAAGCGGTTCATCAATGTCTGTCTTGACAGGTCCTGCCTTCAGCTCCTTGTCTAATTTCTTCCCTGAGGTTTCACTGGACTCCCTGTCCTCTGGTGATGTCTCTATGCTGTAGATTGGTCCAGATTCATCTGGATTTCTGCTGAAAACAGAGAGAGAAAGAGCAAAGGTGTTTTAATTGTACATCTTTGTTTTCTCAAAGTAAGCACAAGAGTGAGTACAAAACTGGTCCCAATCTAAAAGTGTAATGGTGGGTTCACATAGCAGCACTACGAGTCATCTGTGTCCGCTGCCAAAATGAATTGTGGATCGTGTGTGTTGCATCGGATCCATTACTTCCGTTGGGAGTTGAGAAATTTTTTACTTTCACCATGTCGACGCATGTGTCAGCCAACCAGGTTGTAGATAGGCAGCTGGAGCTTGGCCAATGATCGTAAATCAGGGTTGGTCTATGGCATATTAAATTAATAATAATAATAAAAAAATTTGCTGTGTTCAATTTTGCCGTTTTGTATGATCAAAGTTTGTGGTCACACAAACACAAGTCTCAAAAATAAAGCTTGGAAGGAAGCGGTTGAGACCGTTGGTGAATCTGGTAAGACTGCATTTGTGTGGCTGTGGACAGCAGTAATGTGTTGTTCACAAACGACCTGGTTCAAGCTGATGCTTTTAAATGCAGCCGACACTGCATTAAGCCGATATAGAGAATCAGAGAGCCGGATTCCCTCCATTTTACATTTGCTATACTTTTCCACAAAACATAGTAACGACCAGTAAGCTGGTCAACTTGACAAATACACCTCTACCTATATATTTTGCAGGAAGCACTTTTATTTATTTATTTTTGAATTTTTCTTTCTGGTCATAACGACACAATCAATCCGAAGCGTCAGACACCTCCTCTCTCGTGCGTTGCTGCAATGTGTAAATCCACCATAAGCCACAGTGAAATATAAAAACCAAAAGACAAAAGACCAACAGTCTAGCATTAAAAAAATAAAAATAAAATAATTGTAGAACTGTAGTATTAATAAAAGTTAAATTTCACATTACGTCAGGTAATATTATCACTTTGTTGTTAAGAAACCTCACCTCTTACAAGAAGCCCCTCCATTCTGCCAAGTGTCAGTCCTGCCCGTCGTGGAAGTGGCAGGATTATCAGGTGTGCGTGACATCTTGTTTGCTTCTAGCAGTAATGGTTCTCCTTTCCTGTTCTGACGTTCCACCAGTGGTCTCTGACTAGAAAAACTTCTCTTGGAAAGTTCCCTCTTCTCACCAGAGCCTGGTTCACTGTGGCCGGAGTCTGAGGGAATGTCACCATGTCCCTGTGACGTCATACCTCCTCGCTTCTCTCTCCAGTCGCCAAAGTCACTGTTGTCTGATCCAGTCTCCCAATCCTCTGTCTGACCATGCTGGCTTGAACGTCCAGAATAACTATTGGGCCAATTTTCATCACCACTGCATTTAGAGCGACCTGGCCAGGGTTTTGCAAAGTCTCCATTTATGTACTCATCACTTGTCCACTGGTTTGAACCAGGTTCTCGTTCTTGTCGTAGACGACGGAAGCGAGGAGGTTTGTCCTGTCGCGGAGGGCGTCGTCTCCTTAACATCTGTCTGTCAGGGTTGTCATTCTCAAAGTAGTATTCCCCTTCACGCTCCTCTGTGCCATTTTCTATAAAGGAGCCAGTAAATTTAGGAGTGTACTTGAGAGAGTCACGTTCAACTGGAGGTCTACGGGAGTAAGGAGCCTCAGGACCATAACCATTTTCTTGAGTGGAGCCACTGTTGCTGTTAAACTGGGGCCCACGGCCCCTCCATGTAGAAATGTCCCTAGATCCCCCAAAACCTCGACTGTAGCCTCCAGTCGTGTTCAGTCTTGGAGGTAGAACACGACCAACAAAGCCTCGGCTGACCTTGGTCTTGTCTCTGGAATCTGAGGCCGTCTGGTCATCTGTGTACACCTTGTTGGACCGCCAAGAATCTCTATCAGCCTTACGGACTTCTCCTGACTCTGTGTAACCTTCTCCATTCTCAGATCCCTTCTGACGGCGCCTCTTGGGAAGTTCCTCATACTCGGAAGTTTCACTTAAGGTCTCACTGACATTTCGCCTGCGGGGTTTGCCCCTCTGGAACTCATCAACTTTAACAAGTTCTCTGGGTGGTGCTCGACCTCTGCCAGCCCGCTGAACACCACTGCTGTTATTATTATTATATGCCCCTCTGAGATTTTCTCCACCTCTGCCACCACGAGTTCCACCTCTAGAACTAAATTCCCTAAAGCCTCGACCGCGACCCCTACCTGTCCCCCTGACTGCACCAAAAGCCTGTTCTTCGTCAATAAAGATCCAGTTATTTCGGCGTGGTGCTTGGGAATCTCGGTTTTCATGGTTATCTTTAGGTAAATGATTCTTTACGCTGCCCCAGGTGCTTTCCTTGAGAAAGTCACTACTATTGGTGCTTTGAGGCCTCTCTATTTTCGTGGGAGCTGGTGACTGGCGCTGCCTCTCCTCAGGCTGTTTATCAACAACTGGTGATACTGAACGCCTACTAATGGGAGGCTGGTTATCTTTTTTTAAGTCATAGACATTAGTAAGGACTTCCTTCTCTAGGCGGTAGGGGACAGGCTTTTCCTCAGGTTCAGGTTTGGGCTTTTCATTCTCTTTGTCTTCCACTTTGAGAGCCTTAAGAACAGGTTTCTTGATGGGCCCAGTTCTGCGAGTTAAGGTCCGCCCACTGGTCTCAGATGGCAGGCTGACACTGCTACTGGAACTGGCCTCAGACCACTGGCTCTGGACATTGCCGAATCCTCCTTCTTGTTTCTGGTTTCCATCTTTTTTCCAGTTATCTGCAGAGCCATCTAAGGTCTCACTGTGAGATTCAAGGCCATCTTTTGCATGGTTGTCTCTGGATTCTTGATTTGTATATTCATTCTCTGAGAGATTTAGACAGAGGTTTTGAGCAGTGGTGAGAAGGCCTTGGTGCTCTTTATCTGAGCCTCGGCTCTGGTAAACATGATGAGAATGATCCTCTTGGGTGTGTCTCAAGCAGTCCTCTGCCTCATCTTCATAGAAATCCTGCTGAGAAGCGGCCATATCGCCTCTGTAGAAATGGACAGAATAAGAATGACAAAAGTGCTGAAGATTGACAGAAACAGAAACCTGCAGCACTTCCTAATACTCCATTCCATTTTATTAGCACAAAAAAGTGCCTATCCCACTTATTCCTTGATCATGACTGAGCGCTCAAGTAATTATTACCTTAGGCCTTGCTTAACACAAAAAAAGCATTACACTTAAATTTACTACAAAAAATAATATGCAACACATTAACTAACCTGTCACTTGGTTGGCCACTATCTGAGCCTTCATGCTGTCTCTGGTAAGGTGGAGTGAAGCTGCGCAAGGGGTAGCCATCTTGGTTCCACACCGGATAAGGCTCAGTAGAAGGGGTTCGTCTCTCTTGGTGAATGTTGGAATGGCCTCCTTCATCAGAACCAGGACTGTTCAGGTGGTCTTGATGCATGACAGGCTTTACCATTCCTGATATAAAAAAGTAAACACAATGGTCAAACAAAAATATATTTACAATCAAAGAAAAACCTGAGAAAATCCAGATTGTAAATGTGACTCAAATTAGAAGCTTTAAAACAAAGGACTTGAATTCTTTCACCTCTTTGACTGAGTAATACCCTAATAATGTGCTGCTTAAGCAAGATAATCTGTGTAGACATAGATCTAGTGTTTACCAGAAGAATGAACAGATCCAGGGTAGTAGTCCACAGGAGATCGTCCTTGGGCCATGCGGGGGTCCATGAAAGGTGGCATCATCATCCAGCGAGGGTCAAACCCGAGTACATGTGGGGGATAATATCCCCGCTGGGCATGGTTTGAGCCTGATGGACCAGGATTCCCTGACTGCTGCCAATGTTGCATCTTGAGCACTTGTTCCTATAGTGCAGAAAGAAAAAATAAAAAGACTTGCATTAAAATTTGTACATAAAGGCCCAATCCCATTTCTGCCCCACGGGCTATCTCAATTCTCTTTTGGATGAAGGGGAAGGGCTAAGGGGGAGGGCCCCACAGACCTACAAACGATGCCAGTCAAGGACCACACTTCAAACAAAGGGGTAGAAGATATTTCCCAGCATACACTGGAGGAGTCAACGGAAAGGAGGCGCCCACAAATGTCAAGTATATGCGTCGGTATGTAATTTTTACATCCTTACTGACGCATATACGTACATTTATGGGCGCACTGCTTTCCGTCTGTTGACTTTGTTGACTCCAATGTGGTCCCGTTTCCTATGGGAATGTAACCCTCACCACTTCCTTTCAAGGGGCGAGGAGTAGGGCAAGGGGTAGGGCTGAGGGAAGAAATGGGATTGGGCCTAAAATTCTTGGCAAAATCCCTAAACTCCACAAAAACAAAACAAGACAAAAAAACACATCCAATTTCTATATATTATCTTGAGATCAAGGCATAAAAATTAAATGAACATCAGCTGGTTCTCACCTGCTGCTGCTGGTGGTGCTGTGGCTGCTTTTGAAAGCGGGGTGGGACTGGTTTGGAGGCCTGACGCCCAGTGTAGTCTTCTGAAGAGGAGGAGGGATCCTGACCATCATCATCACTGCCGTGTTGGGTGGAGAAGTCAGGCTCTTCACGGTAACTGCGAGCGGGGGAGTTTTCTCGCAGATGCTCATTTCCCTCTGGAAAACATTTGATAAAGAACAAAAAAAAAACATCAACAGAATATACAGTTTATGTAAGACTGTTTTCCATTTAATGTCAATATGTAATATTAGATGTAAAGTCTACTTTTCACTTGCATATTCTTTTTACCTTTTGTGCTGTATTGCCAGTTTTCAATATGGTTTTTACTCTGTTCCCTATTTGGGGAAAGTGGGGCCTTTCTGCCCTCCACCTCCTTTGGGCCATCGTCTGTCCTTGATGTCTGTCTTTCTGGCTTCCCAAACTTTTCATCCAACTTTTTGAGTTTTTCAGCACATGCAGCCAAGCGTTCTTCACGAGCACGTCTCTCTTCCTCCTCTCTCCTCCTGCGGGCTCTCTCGACAGCCTCTGACAGCTCAGGCGACGCATATTTTGACCTAGCTGGTGCCTGACTTTGAGACTGCCTCTGGTGATCATCCTGGTCAGCTGTTGGCTCGCTGTAGTTTTTCTGCTGAACCTAGAGACAGTACAGATACAATTACAGGTTTTCTTGCTCAAAAGTCAAAGGTCTGAGCCCTAAATGTTACAGATTTTAATATTTTTTTCTTGCTGTTTTGGAAATATGCAAGCTCAAACTGACAATTCCCTAAATATATTTAAGACCTGCTTTTGACCAAGAGCAGCCTCAATTCAGAAGAAAAGTGAAACATTTCATAAAAACACACACAGACAGGTGTTTGGTTTTTTTTGTAAGTGGCCTTTTTGAGCTCACTATCATCATGTGTTACATTATATAACATCATATTTTGTTGCCATTTGGCTTTGTTCTACAGCATTTATCATCACTTTAAGGTTCACATAAAACTTTTTCTCATTTGTTTCCTCACTCGTCTTTTTGCGCCGCTTTGCTCTGGATGCATGCAGTCTTTCTTCATCTCTCAAACAACCTGGAACAGTTATCTCCAGTTGCCAAATATGCAGCTTCACTTTTGGAGGCAACAGTCTAGATGTTTAAAACTCTAGACCCGAAATGTAAGATAGCCCAACCCTTTCGGGTATGTACAGAGAACCAAAAAGACTTGTCTTCTTACATTTAAAAAAAGAAAACAAAAACAAGCAAACAAAAAAAATTATATATATATATATATATATATATATATTTATACATGCCTTTCTTTTATCAGTGTCTATGCCGGAATCCTGGCGTTGAATTT
>JBAMYA010000004.1:5521688-5534475 GCA_037176975.1 Arrhamphus sclerolepis | reverse complement strand
TTTTAAAAGAAAAAGAAAGAAACCTGGGTTTGAAAGAAAAAAAGGGAGGTATTTTTCAAAAAAAAAAAAAAAAAAAAAAAAGCATTAGGGCTCTATAAGTAGGCCTAATGACAAGCAAAAGAGCAGCAAATATCTATACTGCTCTTCTGTTTCATTGCACTTTTTTGAGTAGGCTATTGGTGTTTTTTCCTCTTTAATACATTTTTTTTTAAAAGAACATAAATTCTTTTGCACGTTTAAAATCGGTTTTACCAGAAAATTATTCACACGTTTCAGTTGTTGAATGTTGCCACTTGCTTTAAGCACTTTTCCTTTAAAATGGAAAGCATCACCAAACTTTTACACCCACACCCCTATAAACAAATAAATATATTTGTCTCAAAAACATCCAAACCACTGACTAACGCTAACTAGCAAGTGTAGGTAAACAGAAGCATTCAGCAGACAAAAAGGAGGTGAACTGATTTTTACAAGCCTGCATGACAGTTTGTGCTTCTAAAATCAGTCTTGCTGTGTAGGAATAACTCCCGTGGTCAAGTCAAAATAATCAACTATTTCTCACAGTCATACTTACGCGACTGAGGTCCACCCACAGCCTGTAGAATAAAATAGTTGCTGCACATAACTTAAGTTTTCAGCCCTCTTTAGACTAACAATAAACATGCTGCTTCCAGCAGTGGAAAATAATTTCATCAACATGTTTAAGCCAGTGCATCCATTAAAAAAAAAAAATGCAACAAAATTCAAATTTGATCACCAAATGGTATAAGACTGTCTCCCACTTTGACACCTGTCCATCAGGTAAATATCATTGTAGACAGTTGGTGCCCACACTGAAATGGAGCGTACGCATTTAATCGATCCAATGAGAATGAATCCTTTCTGGAAATCTTTAAGAATATATTTCTTTGGTCTGAAAACAGAACACAGAGTTCACTTGACTCCCAGAACAGGGTGTGTGCTGAAAAATTATTAACATTTCCCTTTTGACAAACTTCATATACTCCCCCAAAAAAGACTACCTAACACACCTTACGGTTAAGGAAATGACTATGTCTGATGGATTCCCTTCTTTCTGAAAGTAATTATGTAATAAATCTATAATTTAAAGCATCCCTTTTATTTCCAGCATGTAACATCCATTTCCATCTATTCTTTCAGTGGTGTCAAGCTACTCTGTAGGAATATGTGATTTTTTCAGAGACTTGCCTGACTTTACACAAAACACACACATAATTTAAAAAAATGTTATGGTAAGCTTACATCAATGTTTCACACCAGCCTGACCAGCCCTATCCATTTACTCCATGAAAATTATTTCTTGGGAAATGGGTCTGGCATCCATACCTATCAAAAGCCATTTCCACCAGTACAGAATTAATCAATCCAATTACAATGGGGCGGGCTTTACATGATAACTCATACCTGAGCACCCAAGAGCCGCTACTCATAGCAACCAAGATATATTTCACTGCAAGACATTTCTGTCTTTTGTTGACTATGCTTTGGTACTCTGATTCCGTGGAGTGAACACTGCACAGATCCAAAGCAAACAAACTACACATCTATCCCTTCACGGCTAATGCGACACAGACCTAAAGATCTACATGCAGAGAAGATAGAACGCAATGATTTGGCATGAGGGGAAGGACATGAAGGTGCTGAACCTCACAAGAAATCCCAGGCTATGTTCCCATCATTTTGACAAGGAAAAGATCAGCACTACAAGAGCGGTGATCCTGTCTACTTTTACCAAATAACTGGAGGAAGCCACTAACACAGGAAGCACAGTAATGGCACAGATGTACAAAGCCCCAGACGAATGCTGCCACCTTAGATATCATGTTCTGCAGTATTTGGATAGGCTCTATTTTCTGCATTGAAGAGTCAGTCAGGCTTAGTTCATGCCTGTCAAACACATAAACTACATACTATAAGCAGCAACATACTAAGTAATGATCAATGTGAAGCAACAAGAGACAGAAAATACAACTATAACTTCTAATAGCAGTGCTGTCCAAAATAAAGAAATACAAATAATCCAAAGGACTAAATAAATACATGAATGTAAGAAAAAGAGAAACAAGAGGATACAACAAATCTGAGTATGTCATGAGAGCTACAAATCCCAATTTCTCTCTGACCTAGGTGAAAATGATTAAACCATGACTTTTTATGTGTCTGTCAGCCTTTGGTACAAATCCACAAAACACCCAAATTATGCAAATATCAGTGAACGCAATTAGGCATCCCCCCACTCAACCCAAAGCAGCAAAAGAGATACATGGTGAGATCTGGTGTAAAAGTGTACCTGTTTCTGACTTCTGTTTACATTCAAAAGGCTCTCTGTTCTATGGACTGTGAAACTACCAAATAAGCAATAGTAAGAAGTCTATATGTAATGTATTCAAATGAGCATGTAGCTCTCAACAGTTGTATAATATACAGTTTTATATAAATCTCTATATAAGTGATTTAAAACAAAAAACAACAACAAAAGAGATGAATAGTGCGGTTTGAGCAGAGAAGCCGTCCATGCACAGACGATGGAGGCCACTCAATTTTAGCTCCGCATAGGCGTTTTACTAGGGGGAAAAAAAACAAAACAAAAACAAAGGACGTCCACTTGTAACGTTGTGTTCTCAATCATTGTAAAAACAACCCACGCTGCATCTTTTCAGTGACATAAATGAATAATATTGATAATTACCACCAAACTACACTTTTACTTTGGTCACATCTGTAAGGTAGCGCCAAGCCAGCTAACAGTTTTCAAGCTCGGGTCTTTAAAAAAAAAAAAAAAATAGATGCAACTTCACCACGAAGAGAAGTAACGGAATGAACATCAGTTGATGTAGTTTAAATAAAACCTTAAAGCTACAAGCAAATAATTTCTCTCGACCTCTTAGTGATATCAATATCACCGGCTACCGTCTTCGATGCTAATTCTAGCACACCAGACTGACATCAGTAACTTCACTGCACGAAATCAAAAACAGCGTATTTAAGGTGGAGAGGAAAAAAAAACAACAAAAGAACAAAAACCATATGGTTTGGGTTATTGTATAACACCGTGTACATGACATAACGTATATGTGCATCAGAGTAACGGTTCAAATATAGCTTTGGAAAACAAACAAAAAACCCTAACTTGACTTAGTAGCCGAGCATCAATGCTGCCTGGTGGCTAATTCGAAATCGCTATGTAAACATCAAACTAACTAGTAATTGTCCTGTGGAACCGTTTATAATGACTAAAACATAATTTAGACTATTTTAAAGACTAGCAGCGCAATGTACATGTGTGCTTTCTTGGGCGTTCAAGCTGAAATAACTAAACAATTTGCAGTTATTTAGCATTAGCTAACTGTCTTCGACATAAAACTGGCGAGACGGCAACCCCGTTAAACTTCCAAGTGTACTTCGACAAACACAGACCTGGGTTTTTGTTTTTTCTCCCTGTGCATTTGAATTTTAGGGTACATTACTAAACACGGATGCATTTTGTGAAACCTATAAAAAAACACTCAGACCCATGTCATAATTTTCAACCTTGCTTGGCTTTCTGAACGGGCTGAAGACAGCGATGGGAATGTAGGACAAGGCGATTAAAAATGGCTGCTGCCAAGAACAAAGCAACAATAAAACTGGGCAGCAGAGAAAATACGCGAAAACGGGAGATTTGACGTAGCTCTGCAGCCCAAAACTCACCAGATTCAACAACTAAAGAATATCTTCAGATGAATGACAGTGATATAATTCCACAAAATGTTGTCAAATCAGAGGATGGATTGCGATTCTAAAGCCCAATCTTCCTGGGTTCAGCCGACTGCTGGGTTGTTGCTGGGTCTCACCCGGCCTGAGAATGAACAGGGCAGTGTGCAGGCTTGATCGGCTCAGCTCACAGCGTCACACGTCACCAAACGACGTCGCCCAGCACGTTCCGCAACTGCCGCCTGCTGGTGACTTTCCGCAATTACAGAAACTCAAGATTCAAGATGTTTACTGTCATAACGGCAATGAAAACACACTATGGAGGACCTCAGCGGGGTGCACAAAGTGTAATGAAATTCTTACTTTGCTGTCTTCCTAACAAACAGTGACAGTATTAGATCAGATTCCAATAGATTAGATTCTCCATTGATGTATATAACTTCATGAAGTGCAATAGATAAATAGATAGATGCAACTATTAGAAAAAAAATATATACATATATAAATGAAGAAAGACAAATATGGGTACTAAAGAAAAATATAATATAACTACAATTTACCGGAAGAATATAAAGTAGGCTACATGTGCAAGTGTGATTATCTGTCACAGAATTATTATATAATGAGATGAAGAATGTCAGAAAGCATTCTTTGTGACAGCGGAGGTGAATGAGTGTTTTAGAGAAAGAGCTCTGCTTGTCTGTGTTATTAAGGGTGTGGGACTGATTGTCCAAGATGGATAGCAGTTTGTTCAGTGTCCTCCTGTCCGCTCACTGAATCAAACGTATCCAGTCTCTGTTGATAATGTTCCCAGCGTTACGGATCAGTTTGTCGTTCCTGCTGGCATCCCTGGCACTGAAGCTGCTCCCCACCCCCTGCACACAGCAGCAAAGAAGATGGCAGAACTGTCACAAGAACTTTAAACACTGTAACAAGTGTCGCTGCAATAAAGTGCCACAAATACATTGAGAATTATTGTATGTTTGATATAATTGTACTAAGTCCAATGATGATCAAAGGAAAAACAAATCTGATGAGACTTAAAATCAAACTTAAAATGCATTATTTTGATGTATTATTTGGATGACAATATGATTACACTGTATGGGACTTATATGAAATGCTAAAATACTGTAATAATATGTCTTTTAGTAATCACTTTGATTAAATGTTATGAAGGATGTTACCTGAAAGAATATGTCCAGCATTTAATCCTTATACAACCCCATTTCCGAACAAGCATTGGGATGATGATGTAATTAAAAAAAAGATTGCAATGATTTGTAAATCTCATATTAAATCTATATTTAATCCCCTAAAGGGCATAAAGTACTTATCAGATGTTGAAACTGAGAAATTTTACCATTTCATGGAAAATATTAGCTCATTTTGACTTTGATTGCAGTAAAACATCGCATAACATTTGGGACAAGGGAAAAAAAAAAAGTAACAGCTGCAAATAAAAAACAAATAGAGCAATTGAAAACTCATAAGGTGAACTGGCAACACATCGCTAAAATGACTGGGTATGAATGGAGCATTTTAGTAACACAGAGGTTCACCAATAAAAAAATGCAAAGACTTTGCAGATCCAACCATTTACAGAAGATAAATATGGGGTTGCATTAGTGTATGGCATGGACAGCTTACACATCTGGAAAGGAACAATCAACACTGAAGAGTATGTGTTTCCCTCCAGACAACATCTCTTTCAGTGCACCCAGACTCTTGCAACCAAAGAGTCTGGATGCGGAACTGGCCTGCATGCAGTCCAGACTTTTCACCAATAGAAAACATTTGGCGTGTCATAAAACAAACAAACAAACAAAAATCCAACAGCAAAGACTGTTGAGCAGCTAGAATATGACAAGAATGGGAGAATGAAGATTCTCTCTACCATCACCATGTTCCAACTTTTTAAAACTGTGTCACTCCAATCAAAATTAAAATGAATGAATATTTTTCCATGAAATCATAAAACATCACAGTTTCAAATTTCTGGTATGCTCCTTTATGTTCTGTTGGAAATAAAATAGAGGTTTATGAGATTTACACAGCATCCCAAATGTTTGGGATTTGGTGTCGTGTTTGTTTGTTTTTTAACTCAAAGAGTACTGTTTATTAAGTATTTATAGTCATTTATTGAATATTTCAAACAACAGAAATAATTAAAATAACTGAAATGAGAACTATTACAGCAGTTATAGGTTCTGAATGGTGATTTTTGTTTCGCAAAGAGATTTTTGAAACTCCAAAAACCACAAAGTAAGATTTGAAAGACAGGGAGAAAAAAACTGTAGAAAACAGTCTTTCCTCTGAAAAGCAAATCAGAAATCCCAAATAAAAGCAAATACTTTTCTTTTTCAATTCTTTATTAGTTTAACTTAAGACACACAAACGTGATCTTCAAATGAGCCAGACTGTAAGAAGATTCCAGTCTTTTCAAATAATTTATACATTTCAACACGTTCTTGCTATCCAAATACTAAATTCAGCCAGCACTGCTCTCACATCTGCCTTTCAGCTTTTTTTCAATCTTTTTCTGCAAAGACTCCAAATGAAAGTTTCTTCAAAACTTCAGATCTACTTGAAATTCAAGTTCTAAAAATTCTTCATCACAAGTTCACGGTAAGCATCCAACTCTCAGTTTTCACCGGTGCGTTTTCAACAGAAATGCAGTTTTCTCGTCATATCTGCATCTCAGTTTACTTCAATGCCACAGGAGCTTTTCGGTATAGCATACATTCCCTCAGACAGGAGGAAATCCTGGTCAAATTCAAGACCATTAACAAAACTGTGCTATGAAATGCTTAAACTCTCAATTTTAAGATTATTATTCAATTTAAATTCTATTTTCAAATAAAAACAATAGAAATAGTGAGGTATTGTAGTGGCAATGTAAAGTCCTCCAGAGGGCGCTCTCTTCCAACTGCTCTTTTTTTTTTTCTCCTTTCAAAAACGTCACCCAGAGATGCAGCATCTTTCATAGAATTAAAAACCCTTTATAATCTTTTAATATTTTCACAGCTGATCTGTCGTTTATGTTTATTTAACAACGATTCCTAAGTGCTCAAATCTTGACAAAATACTCGGATAATCATCAGCATGTCTTTGTTTCCGACACCTGGCATCAGCATACCTGCAGGTGAGAGGCACCTAACCGTTGTGGCGTCTAAATCTGCCTTTTATCGATGTAATAAACTAATCACAAGGTTCTGGAAGACACAACAACAGGAAAGGTGGAGACTGTTTACACATGAACACATGGACCGTGCAGAAACAGCACAGATGCACTATCAGTTTTTGTTCACAGGGTTATTTTGGGAAAGTGCTACACAAGGTGGGAGACCTTGATTTCAGAGAGAAACTCAGATTATCCCTGCCCAGGAAAAGATGGAATATCTTGCCGGGAAATAATCCACCTTGCTTGAACTCGGCTGTATTACTGCAGCTATTCTGAGAGAATGTCTTCAAAACCTCTGTAGATGATCCAGCTTCTATACCTTTATCACGTGCGCTGTTTCTTTATAACTTTTTCTATGCTGCATTTAGAATGTCAGTGACACTTAAAAATGGATGTTTTGCATCTTACATATTAGTTATTGCTAATCAGATGACTACTTCTAACTCTTGATCACACCATTTTTAATCAAATTGCAGACACATTTAGCCTACTCACTAAAAAAAAAAGATGTTGATGGTGTACATGCAGCTGGAGAACATAGACATATCTTTTAGCTGAGTATTTCAAAACTAGTTTCAGTTCCTTCCGTTAGCAGCATGTCAGAACACACAGCGCTGCACTGCTGTTGTTTCCTGTCAGATTTTCTGTTACAAGAGTGGAATTAGGACAGGCAGCTGTGCATTCTTTAAGGTCGTCACAAGTCATTGTTCCACAGAGGATTTGTGCTAAAGTAAAATAACAAACAAATCATTGCTTCATCATAACTTTCATGTAAGTAGGCTAACCTGTGGTTTTACAGCTAAATAAATTGGGTTCCTGCTGTTGAGTCAGCGGTTGGGTTGGTTTGACCAAACACTTTTGCCAAATCTGCTAATTGATGAGACGTTGAAGGAGCCTTGATGATTCTTTAAACTCTGCTCTTTTTAAGCTGAAAGTAATCAGACTCTCAAAGGTTTGAATCAAAGCATCTGGACAAAGCTCAAGGTTTCTTCCCATGAGGGAGTTTTTTCTTGCCACTGATGGCGTTGCCATGTGCTCGGGGGTCAAGCTCTGGATTTCTTAAACGCCTAGAGATGACTTGTAAATAGATGCTGTATAAATAAATTGAATTGAAATGAATTGACCTCTTTTTTATTTGTTCTTGAAGCCACTTCACCTTAAACCCAGAAGGCTGAACTGACAAAAGTCGTCCAGTTGCTCTGATTCAAACCTTTGAGAGCTACTGTGACCTTAATGACTGAGAGTTCACACCAGCAACCTGATCAGACCTCCCTGGTCACCTGCCACAGGATGTAATAAGAAACAGTAAGCTGATAAAACCAAGTGGAATAAAGATACTAATGTGCGTTGGCGGTGTTATAAACTTGTTATAAACTTTTGGATAAGACATTAGCTCGAGCTTTTGCCCGTCTTCTATAAGGCCCATATTCTGTAAGCCGGGTTTGACGGGTGATGCGGCAAGTGCGATGGCCGTAAGGCTCAAAGAACACAAAGAATCGGGCCGTGTCTGGTTTACATGTGGTCAAGTCAGTCAGTGGAAGTCAAATGTGGGCCAAACAAAACTGCAGACAGGATCCTCGTCTTGGCCAGACTCTCTTTGCTTTGTTAGGGCATCTTCTTCCCAAGTGCATTTGTGTCGAGTCAATTCATTCGCAAATAACTCATTTGGTCCTTTGCAGTTACTAATTTGCTATTTGAAATAACCAAGAAATATACCAAAAATAGTTTATTTTACACCTGTGATTTCAGGTTTACATATACCAAGCATTTTCATGTTTTTTTCTTTGTGTGTGTGTGTGTGTCTGCTTCATATGAAGTTTTACATGGATTTTTATTTTAAAAAAAGAGTTTGTTTTTAGCTTTTTTAGCATTTTTTTTTAATTTGTCGGCTCATTTTAGCCTCCCCCCCTTTTTTTTATTTATTTTTTATTTATTTTTTTAAGATGACTCGATCCAACTCAGCTTGTTTGAGCTCACCGCATCAAAATAATCCATAGCTAGGTTGGTCCATATTTGACCCAGCAATGGCGTAGAAAAATAACCCAAATTAAGTTATTTTTTAAAATAATAATCTTCAACTAAACTAAGCAGATTTTGCTGTTTTAACGATGCTGTTTTTAAAGTGTAAGCAGAGGAAAAATGGTAACTATCAGATAAAGCTGACGTCTTTCTGGTGACCAGATTGCACAAACTACATCATTTTCATGTGCGAATATGACAGATTAATGTAATCTGAATCAAGCATTTTAGAAGTGAAGAATAAAAAAAAAAGCCTGTCAATCGATTTCCGTTCTCGTTCTAGTTGTAGACCATGTCCATAACTGTGTCTACATGTCTCATTGCTTGTTGTTTCAGCACATCACACATTTTTATTGTTTCTGCTGACTCTGAGCATCATGTGATGCCTTTCAGTTCATGTGACATTTGAAGTCATCAAAAGAACGTGTTGTGAAAAGATACATTCTAAACAGACAGTTGGAGTTCCAGCAGTAATAATCCAATTAAAGGAAAAGAAAGAGAAGACATCAGTGGTGCTCTCTATTTGCGAATCTTGCATTGAAGATTAACTGACGAGCAGCGATGCTACTTGTAAAAGCTTTAAAACTTTATTACATGAAAATGATTATTCAAAACAGACATTTTCAGCCGTCGTAGGCACCCCAGTGCCATACATATAATAAATAACACAAAGACATTTTTCCTAATCGTCCACCTGCTTTTTATTAGTGTCATGGAGCAAGAGAGTAAAAAAAAAAACAAGAAAAAGACACTGTATAGAGATCCTTAACAAACCAATATATACCATAAACTGGATTTAATTGCACCAATTAAGTGCACAGAAACATGTTTGGCAACAAAGAAACCCAGTCTTGCATCAAAAGGTCTTTCAGATACTTCAAACTGCTTACTTGCTGTGTGTGCTGTTGTGCATGTGCACACTCCATATTTATCTCCACAGGCTTTAGTGGATTTTAGAGTCCTTATCAGTAAGAAATAATTAAGAAATGTAAGGCCAATATACAGACTGGATAAGCCTTAAATTGAAAGAAGAAGGAAAAAAAAGACATGGCACATTGAAGGATTAACACTATGAAAATGTTAAATTCTGTGTAAGTTTGTCGTGCATGAGCACCACATTCAACTTCATTGAAAAAAACGACAAAACAAAGTCAAACCGTTCAAACATACAGTAACAAGAATAAGAATCCTCCCAAAGCACAATTTTATTTTAACCGTACCAGTCAGGAATGATCTACACTCAGTCTTCAACGTGGTTTCAGTACTCAGTCCAGAATCAGCGAAAAAGAAATACCATCAGACTGAAGAGAACAAATAAATGTTCTGAATAGTAAGAGGCAAAATTATAGATGACGACTATCATCTTTTTCCAAAAATCTTAAAAATGATCAGAAACCATAACCCCTCATGTACAGTTACAAAGACATATTGCAGATGCCTTTAGTGTCGTTAATGAAACTAAGCAACGCAAAAGGTGTGTAACAATAAACCTCATGGTATTCTAGGAATTTCTTGTAAGGGTCCTGGGACCTGCCTGTTATGCGTCATGCATGCAAGTCAGCATCTGCATCCAAACATTTGGATTTCTTTGTTCATAGCCTGAAGTAAAAACTGCAGTAAAAACGTCTACCTCCTGCACAAGTTCACAAGACCAGAGTCCTTTACATTGCAAAGTAAGCATATCAAAAAAACTCAGGAAAAGGGGCTCCAGCTGAGCGTGCTTATGGAAATAAGAGTCTGACAGGTGTTCGATGAGAGCCACACTGTCTCCATCAGGCTAAAGTGGAGCAGGCCCAGTGCAAAGCCGCACAGCATATCTGTGAGGTGGTGTTTCCCCAAGAGCACCCGGGACATGCCCACCAGGAAGGCCCACAGCACCAGCAGGATGCGAAGCGGCACAGCCAGAACCAGGTGGGACAGCAGGAATTTGGAGACCATGGCGGCCCGACTGGCGTGGGCGGCAGGGAACGAGTACACGTCCATGGCAACGCAGTCCAAGAAGCCTGGTGTCATCTCCCAAGGTCCTTTCCGCTTCACCAGTCTCTGGACTCCAGCTACGGTCATGACGTCAAGAATGAGGGCTGTCATAAAAATGATTTGGGGAAAAAAAAATGAAATAAAGGAGAGTTTGTGACAACGTAATGTTACAGTAATAGCACAACAAGGTAGAAATACTTCATTAAATACTTCAATATAAATATATATATCAAAATAAAATACCAAGATGCTCCTCTGTTGTCAAATATTTGGCAGTAGGTGAATGTGATTCATGATGTATTTTGTTATATACACAAGCATTCATGGTGTCATCCCAGCATCCTTTGCACCCATGCAGACCCACATCATCACCCTCCCACCACCATGCTTTGCTACTAGGACTGCGGATTCACTGTAATAACCCTAACTATGTTTATGTCAAATAATACTGGAAATTTTTTTTCTTTCTTTCTTTCTTTGTCTAACCTGAAATATAGGATCCCAGCACTTTTTATCTCATTTTCCTGTCGTATCTCTTAATGCATTAAAAGCGGTTTTCTTTTTTGTTACTAGTATTATGACACATTTTCCACCTTCATTATGACTATGTTATGTTTCTGTCATATATGTTGTGGGGTTTTTTTTGGCCTGTTTATACATATTTGGGAAATTTTATCATGAGACTTATCAGTTCGTTTAGTTATTATTTTCCACGTGAAGCTATGAGGTAGACGAGCTTGAAAGTTAGAAAGTTCTGGATTTCACAGGTCTTTTTAGACACATGTCCTCACAGACTAATAGTTCTATAGTTAATGAGAGGCAATAAGATTTTAAATGATTTGATTAAATCCGTTATATTTTCTTTTTTTTTAATTTTTTTTTTTTAACTAGTTTGCTTTGCTTTCTTATTGCGTTGTGATTCCCTGTGTGCATTTTTGAAAAATCACTGAATAAAAGTTGTTTTATAAATCAATCAATCAATCAATCAAATCTACCATATTTCCAACTTATATGTGATGGAGTGGAAGGATAAAATGGTATAAAATATAAACATTCTAAGGAGCATAATACGTTACATTTGTGTGTTGAAGAACAAATGTAGTAAATGTGAAAATAGATATCTCGGTGACCAAGAATAACCAGTAAGGCATACAATACTATGCAGCATTTGCTCTCAGTGCACATACCACACATGTGTAAAAGTCTTTTATAACTCGACTGCGCCACCAAAAATATCCCCATCGTGGCCATCTTCCCACACTTGATGTCAGTCTGACATACTGGTGTTACTGCCCTTGTTACTACTTCCTGCTTTCTTTGGTAGTCTACTGCCTGTGTCATTATTATTATTTCCAGCTCCTTCATTTTTATGTTCAGCATGGAAAAAAACGTAATTCTTCAAGAGAAGCAATGAAAGAACATAAAAAGGTGGACATTTGTGTTAAAAGCAAATACAGATAATGATGTAAGTGGGATCTTAGGTGGGTTTGTTGTGGTGTCTGTAGCAGATTACCACATGTCAGAAATACTCTAACAGGAAGTCAGCGAAGGACTGATAAACGCATCTTATTATCTGCTGCAAGCAGAAGCCTGTGTCAGCCAGCACTCCAGATATGTAGAATTTATTTTCCTTTTTCACCAAAGCCTCTACAGTTTTACAGTCATTGTTGTCCCCCAGGAAGTTTCCTTTTTTTTCTTCCTTTTTCCCCCCTTTTTCTGCTTTACTTTACTTCAGAGTTAAAGAAGAGTTTTCACAGTTCATCTAAAGGCAGACGACACAACTACAGCTCAACGTATTAGCATATTTGTTAATACTCCAACATCAGTCACCCAGCATCTACTTCACCCCCCCCCCCCCAAAAAAAAATAAAAAAAATTAAAAAACAACAACAA
>JBAMYA010000004.1:5509571-5521588 GCA_037176975.1 Arrhamphus sclerolepis | reverse complement strand
AGAGTGGACCATCACTCTAAAACCCTGTGTTGCCTTTGCTTGCGTGCTGCAGCTCCCTGTGTATCTAACGTAAACAAGTGAATAGACAATGTGCTTTTGTATAATCTGTATGTCAACAAATCATACAGACTTTTATTGAAAAACAATGTTACAAATATGTACAAATGTCTAAAATAAGGAAAAATAAAGCCATTTTACTTTGACCATGGACACAGATGAAAAGATTGTTTGCTGTATTATGTAATTATTCAAGTTTGCCAATGTAAGAAGAAAAAAAAAAAAAGAAAAAAAAAAGCCAAATAAAAAGCATGTGTGATCAATGGATTGTGGCTTCAAAGATGCGACTTGAATAATATGACCAGTCTATTCAACAGGGCGCTGAGGTTCCCCACTATAAATAAAGACTGGCAGCAAAAACGATGTCCCTCTTTATCTTTGTGATTCCTGCCGAGAAATGAAACAAGAAAATTACTCAATACAACTGCGCAATGTTAGTTTCAGGAGCATCATCTGCTTGGTTAAGAATAAGGAAACTTTTGCTATGAAGAAAAAACAAAAAGGTAAACCATGTAAGAAATCATTTCAAAATCATTTGTTTGATTCAGACTAGAATGGACAGAAGGGCTGGATTAAAAGAAGATTCTGCATCAACCGATGTGTGAATAATGGACTTGCTGTATCAGAAAATAACAGCTTCAGTTGTTTTATAATGAAACATTTGAATATTTTTCATGAACTATTATTGAGCTTCAAGACCTAACTTCTGAATCCTGCCACTGTGACAGCTCCGTCTGTCTTTACGCCTCCTCAAACAACAACACACTGAGGTTGACTCGCAGATATAGTTCACTTTTGAACGACGAACATCATAACAGATGTGGCTGAGGAACCAAAGTAACAACAGAAGACGTGAGGAAAAAAAAGCCAAAAACGAGTGATCGTGCAAAATGAGTAACTCTTAGGTGGGCTTTCAATCTGTAAACAGCTTTAAAAAAAAAAAGTGACGTGGAACCTTGTAAAGGTTGGAAAATGTATGTAAAAACGAAGAAATCCAAGGACACGTCACTGCTGAAACTTCTACTCATCACACTGTTGCAAAATGATACATTGATATTTGTGCAAAAGTCTTGTTTTATCTCCTCAGTAAACATCTCCAGTTTCTCTGATTCTACTTACTCGCTTGTATAAACACCTCAGGTGTAAAACGCTCGCTGTCGTCTCAAAATTAAAACGTGGTCTGGTGATAATGGCATCTGTGTCAACATTCAATTAATCCACTTATTCACCCCTGGACTTAATCACAGATTTTTTTTTTTCTTTTTTGAGACCAATACTGAATTATAATGGTGGCAGCTCTGCCTATTATTTCCTCCTGGAGGAAATCAAAGTTATCAACAAAGGGAAGGAACATTAGATTTTAAATAAATAACTAACTAGACCTTTAATATGTGCTTCATACCTTCTGCAAACTTGTTCTCCAGTTCAGTGTTGCCAATGGCTTTGGCTGCTGAACACATTTGTCGCAGCACTTCCTCCAGACGGCGCATGCAGCGGATGATGCTTCCTACAGAAAACAGGACACTCATGAAAGCGTGCAAATGCATCAGGAACGCTGCACATGCAACATCAAAACATGAAGAAAAATATCAAATATGTTACTTTATAGAAAGAAAAAGACTAATATTCATATTACTGTATTAACTAAGAAAAACTGAACTAATGTTTAGGTGTATAACAACGGTTTCTGAGAACCGCTTTGCATCCGTGTTCATGGAGTCGACCAACGTCTGCCACCTGTCAACAGGTACTCCAGTCCAGGACCACTGGACTATGTTCCACAATTCCTCTATATTGTCTTGATTTTCCTTTAGAAACAGCATTTCTGACATCAACCCACAAATTTTCCATTGAATCAAGGTCTAGGACTAAACTGGACTGGACTGGACTTGACTGGACTGGACTGGACTGGCCACTCCAGAACATTAACCTGGTTCTCCTGGAACACAAGATGCTGCTGCTTTCTGGTGTGTTTGGGGTCATTATCTTCTTGAAAAACTCGTTTCAAGAGAATTTCCTCTTTAACATAAGATAACATGACCTCTTCAAGTAATTTATTGTATTCAAACTGATCCATGATCCCTGCTATGCACCCCCACGCTTCACTGCCTCCAGTGTACTCTGGCTTTAATTGCCATTTCGTCTATTCTTCCATCCATTTGTTTTTTGTTGTTTTCCAGGTCTTCCTAGTTTTTGGTTGTCATTTGAAAGCAATTGAGATCGTTTTAGCTAATCAGCTTCATTTTATGCACTTCTTTATGCATTTCCCCTTCCAATCAACTTTTTAAATCAAAGTACATTGTTCTTCTGAACAATATCTGCTAAATAAAGGTCACCTGTTTTTTCCCCCCTCAGTAACTGAACTACACACCATTTTTCTTCTTTTTCTGAGAAGCCTAATATTCCTTTTTCGTCACTTTCTGTAAACACAAATTTCATACGTTTCTTTGTGGTGTGATTTGGAATAGAACGTGCAGTGTTCCCAAAGCATCTGCATATCTGGGAATAAAATCTGTTGTTATAAGGATTTTAAGCTTTACTCACTTTATTTTTATTAAACATCTATTTCTTTGCACCCTTGTTCAGTGATATTCTGCAATTTTTAGGTAAGGTCAGTGTCGGCAAGGAGAAACTGTTTAGAAATTTAAGAATTTCAAACAAACTTTACGTAATAAATCAAACTGTGAACCACAAAAAGCATCCAAGTGGATGCAGAAGATCAAAAAGTGAAATGAACTTGAGGTCACGCTGGACCCAGCAGCTATGGAGGAAAAAAAAGTTGTGATAAAAAGATAAAGGCTGTAGAAAATGTACCAAGGAGAATAAATAGCAGTTGACTATTAGCACTAATAACAAACCTTCAAAGACATCTGTCATCTTGCAGATCTGTGCAAATGTGGCCCCGTTGGCCCAGGCAAAAACCACATCCATCAGGTGAGGTTTGAACTGGTTCAGATACGTCTCTTCATCCACTTCCAGCTTGGCGTCTGCCGACACTTTGGCAATGCGCTTCGCACACTCCTAAATGCAACGACAACAGCAGAGATCACATTTCACATCTGTGATTGTGTCCTACTTAGTGAAGACTGTTGGTCAGTTAAAACCTTCAGCATCTCTGAATGATGTGGTCCCTCCTCGACTAAAGAAGTTCTCCCTGCTATAGGGTCGTGTGTTCTGACACTTATTAACAGCAGTTTGTCCACAGGTGTGGTCCCTGAAAATTTCAAGCATGCAATAGTGCAACCTTTGATTAAAAAACCTGGACTAGAGACTATTGTTCTTGCAAATTACAGGCCTCTCTATAAAATCATTGAGAAAATAGTTTGCAGCCAATTAATGGTTTTTCTGGAAGAGCACAAAATTCTTGAGGTCCTCCAATCTGGTTTTAAAATCTTGCACGGCACTGAATCAGCTCTTTTAAGAGTTTTTAATGAAATCTTTTTAGCTGCTGTCTCTGGTGACTGTGTTATTCTTGTGCTTTTAGGTTTAACTGTATTCGATACAGCTGACCATAAACTTTTAATCTCTCGTCTGAAACACTGGGTGGGTATCAGGGGCGTGGCACTCGAGTGGTTCAGGTCACACTTGGCTGATCAGACCTTTTGTGTCAACCTGGCAACTATGTCCTCTGCTCGTCTCTCAGGTGTGGTCCCACAGGGCTCAGTTTTGGACCCTCTTCTCTCTACTTACTTCTATACTAAGGACGCTTGGCATTTCTTTCCACTGTTACATGGATGACGGTGCGTATACCATCAAACCACTACTCAGGTGTCTAGATGACATAAAGGCCTGGATGGCTAAACCTTTTACATTTTAATGAGAAAAAGACAGAGGTGATGGTTTCTGGTGGCACCACTGGGACCCCCCTTGTAGATCTGGGTTCCTTGGCCCAGTTCATTCAGCCAACTGTCACAAACCTTGGTGTAAAAGTGCATACTGATCTGAAGCTCGACTGTCAGATCAGTTCAGTCGTTAAAATCGAGCCTTTTCCAGTTTAAGCAGTTGGGAAAAAAAAAAATGAAACCTATTCTTTCAAGGCAGCACTTTGAAAAGGTAATCCACACCTTTGCGACCCGGAGGCTGGATTACTGTGATGCACTTTATGTGGGGGTTGGTGGGTCCTCCGTCTTCAGATGGTGCAGAATGCTGCTGCACGTCTGTTAACCAGCACACGTAAACATTTCATTCCATTGTAGCCTCACTTCAGTAGCCTCTCATACATTTTAGGACCAGTTTTAAAATTCTTTTAATTACTTTTAAATCCCTCGCTCCACCCTACCTTTCTGAGCTACTGCAGCCTTTTTTCCTTGGCTTTTAACACCATGTGAGATGTTGAATGTACAATTATTTTCTTTTGTCTATATGTACATCTGCTTTACGTCTTTTTTTTTTTTTTTTTTTAAATCTATCCTTGTGTTTTTATTCATTCTTCTCTACAGCACATTGGTCCTTTGTGGCTGTTTTAAAGTGCTCTACAAATAAAGTTGGATTGGATTTTCCAGCCATATTAAAACTACTTCAAACAGCAGCTGTTTCAAGCTCTCACCTGCATTTGTCTGAGGGGTGCAGCCAGTTGTTCGGTTAGTTTTGGCATCTCACTCGCCTGGAGGGTAAAGAGACTTTATCAATGGTTGGAAAACAAAAGAAATGAAGAAAAGCTTCAGTTGACTGATCAGAGTTCTGTCAAATGTGTAGCAACTGCTACTACATCATTCGGGGAGGTGTTGACGTCACTGGGGGGAAAAACAAAACAAAAACAAGCAAAAAGAGCAAACCAACTCCTTCCTCGTGGGCTTCAGTAACACTGTAGAACAACTGATTGCATGAGCAGATATGATGTAGAAAGGGAAAAAGAAAAACAAACATGGGAGACAGCATTGTACTTGGAGACTATATTAGATGCACAGATAAGATGGAGCGCCATGATGTCAGGATAAACTAGCAGCAGGTGGTCTTTGGTGACAGGTGACAGCTGCGTACACACAGGTCCTGTGTCGCAAATGTGACAGCTGCTTGTCACCGTTCCCTGACTGATGGAGCACTTGAGGAAAACTGAAATAGCAGTGGGGGGTGGGGTTGAGTTTAATTCTGCTCAGAGAACATAACGAGACACATCTGACCAGGCTTCATTCAACAAGACAAACTTGCATCAGCTTCCAAGTTTCTTTTTTAGCTTGCGGTGCCTGGATGGAGGCCAAGAAGGTGACTCAAGTGAGAATCAGATGTTTATATCCGTGTTCTGGACAGTTTGCATGGAGAATTCCAGGAATGAAATCATGCGTTCGTGTGTTTGTACATACATTCTCCTGGAAGACGAAGCAGGACAGCAGTGCGGTGGCTTGTTCAACTGTCAGGTCGTTAAAGAGGCCGTTAAACATCATCTCTGTCAGGAGCAGCTCGTCAGCACTAGAACGGAATTATGACACTGTTAAAGAGGATCCGATAAAAGCAATCTTTATTCTATTCAAATTCTGAAAATATGGTGAGTGCGGGCTAACTAAGGACACAAGCGCAGACAGGCCCTGAAACTCTAAACCTTAACACACACACGCTTTTAATAATAGATACTTCACTCGAAGCCAAGCACATTTCTAGATCTGCAATATTCTCCAGTTTTCATTTTTGATCAGAATCTAAGCAGCATGCCACAAAAAGAGCCAATCACAGAGCATCAGCTCAAAAATCTAGTTACTAAGAGCCAGCACAGAGATGTTCCAGTAAAGGTTGAACATTCACACCTGTTTGTGTCTTTGATGTGACCCAGTAATGGCAGAGAAACTCAGAGCTACAATATAAGCTGGGGGGTGTAAATTCAATGGGCACGTATTTCTCATTACCTGCTGATTTCACAAGCAACCCGTCCTTTCATCTCGATGACATCAGAGGGACTGGCAAAGCCGAGTCGTCGCAGAACTCTCTTCCTGCATTTCAGCTCGTCCATCTGCAGGACGGTCCGAGCTTTCTTCAGCTCCCGTTTGGCTGTTTGAACATCTGTTGCAATCTAACGCAAACAAACAAACAAAACCAACAACATTTGGATTGTTACACAGCACAGTATGCAATTTGGCAAAAGTCTCTCAAGGTTTCCTGGAACACATCACGTTCTGACATCTACCAGTTTTCTTAGCAGAGGACGATCTGAAACAGTACAGTAGCTGTCAAAGCAACAAAGAGGAATGTGAAGGAAAACTGAAGCAGATGTTTTCTGCTTATCTTGCAACAATAATATCCCTCCCCACAGAAATCACTTCCATCTTTACTTGCCATTGTTAAAAAAAAACAAAAAAAACAAAACAAAAAACAGTATATGTCCAAAACAGACACAAATGCAAGCCAAGATTGTCCAAGCTGAGCAAAGTAGTCTAGACAAGAACATCAAGATTACAGTCTGAATTCATTTCTGTATCTGTTGTGAAAATGATCATCTCAAAAACCAATGTACAAATAGATATGATTAAACAGCCTTGAATCCATCAAATAAAGCTCTTCTTTTCTAGCTATGTCGTATTTTAAGTTGTGATGACGCGTTTAAAAAGAGTCAGCTGAGAGTTAACTGTGGTTTTTTTCAAGGACTGAACAGATGCTAAAAGAAAAGCTGGCTAATCTTCGGCTCAACCGATCAAACACAGAAAGACCCTTCTACCCTGTTATTTTACATAACTCAAAACCTCAGCAAAAATGCAAATATTTGAGCACAGCTTGGTTTGTTTTTCTGCATACCGGTAAAACCTATCCAGGGTGCTTTTGCATCCATGACACAGAAACTAACTGCCACGCTGAACTTGGTAGACTTTTACTGAACTTTAAACTCTTTTTCTGACTTATTCTTTAATTAAAAACTAAACTTGAAAGACGACAAATGATGATTAATGACTTTGCACACCTAAAGCACTACTTCACTTCACGACTTCTCCCACTTCCAGATTAAATACAACTTTGGTATTTGAACATCCTCATGCTGATAAAAAAGTTTCAACAGTAGCAATAATGTGGTTAATAGTTAGAACTGAGATTCACCGAAGTTTTCCAAGCTTTGACGAATAACTTTTGAACACAAACTGAAACACGGCTACTCACCACAGCTTTCTTCTCGTACAGAGAATACACAGATTCCAAGTTGGGGTCACTGTGCAGGGGGTGGGTGTACATGCGATGCTCAAAGGCTTCCACCTTCTGAATTACTTTCTTCAGTGCTGGGTCTTTGATGCCCATGTCGTCTATCGGGTCGAGTAAAGGAATGCCATCTGGGAAACGCTTCTGCACCTCCTGGGGACAAAAAAAAAAAAAAAGTTTTTCTGAGGATTTCCATTTACAGTTTTAAGATTTTAGTTTCAAGCAGGCTGCTCTTAGTACCTGTACAGACTTGAGCATGAGCTGTCTGTTGTCAAACGGCCTCAGGTCTTTAGGGATGTAAAGACGAACTGAGCTGATGGAAGTAAGAAGATGGATCAATACTGGAACTACCTGGACAGAAAAGGGATCACAATCATGGTGATTAGCGTTTTCTCTGTGTACCATGTGCTGTCAAGCGCATTTTTGTTTTTGTTTTCACCGACCTGCATCTCTCCAGTTTCCCCCGGTCCAGCAGGTTTAGCAGCTTCAGTTGCAGCATCTTTTACACTGTCTTTACTACAATGGAGCAAAACCTCAACCACATACAGTGGCTCTGAGTCAGAGCTGGCCTAAATAGGAAAAGCTAATTAATCATAGCACTACATAGCATAACACTTCCATGTGCACTAGATGAACTTAAATGACCTTACCTTCACATTAGTCTTCTTGCAGAAGTTCACAACCACTCCCCAGCCAAAGTCGGCATCATTATTTTTTACCTGCACCAGCAAAACAAAAAGCTGAGTCGGTAAGTGATACATGAAGATTTCTCATTTTGGAGAGAGGCAGAAAAGACGTACCTTGACAAGTCTTCCAGGTTGCAAAAAGGGCAGGCAGTACTTGGGTTTGTGGATGAACTCTTGTATCTCCTTACCAAGTTTGGCCAGCTGCTGCCTGATTTTGAAGTAAGTTACCACACTCTCTTCATTAGGAATCTCAATGGTTTGGTACTGTTCCTCCAATTTCTTAATTTCTGAACACAAATGCACAAAAGACAAAAACAAAAAAGCATTTCAGTTCAGCTTAACAGTCTACAATATTTAATGAAATACAGCCTGGGGAGTGCTGAGGGAACAAATCAAAGAATGCTTACTCTCCACCACGCCAGGCAAAGCCCTGTAGTGCTGGAACTGGTAAAACGACTTCTCCAGCATATATTCTGGATTGATCTCCTCCACACGCAGCAGGTTGAGCACCATGTTGTAGGTCAGATGGAAAGCGCTGTTCAAAGGATCTGCTGAGCCCTGCATAGCATTAAAAAAAATAAAATACAGCTGTTATTAATCACGTTTTTAATCAACATGTTAGTATTTTACTGAAGGTGGCTGGGGGTTCCATGGCATACCGTCCACATCCACGGATGAGGTGCCCCTGAGCAAGGCACCTGGAACCCCCACCCGCTCCCCGGGCGCGGCACCATGGCAGCCCACCGCTCTGGGTCCAAAAGCCCAGATGGGTCAAATGCAGAGGCTCAATTTCCCCACGAGGATTAATAGTAGTATATTATGTATATATATAAAAAAAATTGTGTGACGACTCAACGAATGTCAGTTTAAGTCATTTTCCCCAATTCAAAGAGAAACATTTTTTCCTAATTAGCACCTCTGAAATGCAGATGTTTGACAGCTTTCTGCAAAACTCTTTAGTATCTGTATATCATAACAGCGCCAACAAAGAGTTGTTTGTCAACATGTGCTCTTTCAAACGTCATGCAGCTGAATGTTTCTGAATATAAATGTGTCCAATTAAAGCCAAAAGTCTCTCTGGCTGTGACAGTGTTGCCATCTACAAATTGGTCTAATTGATCTCCAACTGGACTGCAGAGAAATGGCGAGAACAATGACAACTTTTGCAAAAGAACAAAAACCTAATTAATTAGTTTTCTTATATTTCAGACATGTAAAGTTCTCCATAACATCAGCTGATTAAAGCACGTCACACGCCAACATCAGTGTGACCCTCTGAGGAAGACGGAAGCTGCCGTCAAAACATAAAGACAAACTTTACATGTCTGAAATATAAGAAAACTAGTTAATGAATTAATTTCACAAGAAGACATAATGAACTTAATAAATCTAAAAGGAAATAAATAAAAAACTACAGTAGAACAGTACATCACAATAAAGATATTCACAGAGATATGACTGAAGCAATGATAGCAGTCAGATTCAAACTACCTTCAGTAGCTGTTTGCCCACAGCTGGACTCATCTTCTCATCCACCATAAAAATAACAATTCCCCGTTCGTCCATTCCTCTTCTCCCAGCACGGCCAGACATCTGGATGTACTCCCCTGATGTAATCTACATGGCAAAGACAGAAAGAATATCAATTGTTAATTGCTCTCTTCATACCTGCAACAAACACATGGTTGTTTCACAACCATTTAACTAAAAGGCAAAAATAATGACTGCCAAATACAGGATCTGAAGTTTTGTCAGAGGGATGTGGGATGTGCAGGGTTTGGATTAATGATATTACTACAATTTTTCAGGGGGATATATTTCAGGTATGTCATGGGACCAGATTTTTTTTATTTTTTTAAAGAAAAATGATTTTTCTTGAAACTAGTGACTTTTATTGACGGTCATTTTTTACAGGAGGGCAAAGGAGAGAGGAGAGAGAGAGAGAGAGAGAGAGAGAGAGAGGGGGAGGACATGCAGGTGTGACCACCACAGGGGACCGTAGTCTCCACGCGTGGACCACCCGTTTAAACCGCTGGGCTACGCAGAGGGCCACGGGACCAGATTTTGATTTTAAACACAGAGAGTTTGAGGAATGAGAGTAGTGCGTTTTGATTTGTGAGTGCCTGCGTGGAGCTTTGGCACCATCAGAGCTACCAGATGTTTCTGATGAACCTCTCGGAGAGCAGCTCTCCACTCCCTCTCATTCTCTTCAATCCTTAAAGTGTGTGTGACGGCAGCTTCACACACGGATCTTATAAACAATACGTGGCTGTTTATGTGGCGATGCAGGCTGCAGCGCTTGGAATACCTTATAAAGGCGTCAGAGCAGCTCTGTAACAACTCCACTCTAAACACAGGTCTGAGCTGTTTTAAGCAGACAGCACCGTTTATACAAAGATTTACTTTATACCTATGAGTTACTGTTGATACAAAAAGTAGCTTTCTTTGTGGATGTTTAACTTTTCAAATGACAAATTCCTGGTTTACATAAGCTGCAGCATGTCAGCTCATCTTCCTGTGACTACAAGGTCGCAGCACGCAGTGGAAACTGAAATTCCACGTTATAATTTGCAAACAAAATCAGAACTGCAGCTCAGCAAATTTCCTCGACAGGATTAATGTGCAACAGTGAAGGACGTTTAACTGTGAGTTTACTTACAAAGCGGTGATTCTTGCCATCAAACTTGCGCGCACTGGTGAAGAGCACAGTCCGAGCCGGCATGTTGATGCCCATGGCAAACGTCTCAGTGGCAAACAAGGCCTGCAACGAGGAAAAAGAAAAAAAATCTTATCTCAATATGTAGACAAAATATTTTTCAAATCACCCTCCAAGCTGTCTTCTTTTTGACAAAAAAACATTTGGTCACTCACCAAATGTGCATCTTTGACATCAAATTAGTCTGCGAATGGCATTCCAGGTGTTTTTATACACAAAATGAAGTGCACATTACAACTGACAAAGTTGGTTTAATTTGGGGATGTAACAATGTCTATTAACAGCAGAAAAAGTGTTTGAATAAAACTTCTTTGTTCTATGACTTATACAGGTTCTGCACCATTAAAGTCTGTATGTCTTGAAAAGGTTATATATAACCATTAGTAAAACCAGAAAATGAGCACAAGTCACATACACGCACCGCTATATTATCTAGAAACACTTTTTTTTGGTCAGTGCTTAGAAGAGCATCTCCTGTGTAGCATGGACGTACCTTGAGCAGGCCTTCAGAGAAAAGAATCTCTATAGTCTCCTTCAGAATTGGCAGCAGGCCTCCATGATGGATTCCAATCCCCCTCTTCAACAGTGGCAACACATGCTCGACCTGCGGGACAGAAAATAATTACAATAAACTGTTTGTTTTGTGATTTTTCAAAATCCAACAGTTTTCCTTACATAGCATAGTAAAACCAGAAAAGCACAAAGTTTAACACAGCACTCATGGTGGAAATGTGCACGATACGGTTGGGGGGGGGGGAAGAGTAGCAGAGACATTTCTGAACTTTTACGTGTTATAAAAGGTTCAATTCACAAACTGAGTGGTTAAAAAAAAAGCTTTAAAAAAAAGTGGCAGAGCATGTGGTACATGCCAGTCTCTTTTACCTGAGGCAGTTTCTTGTCCTCCTCTGAAAGACAGTCCACTGCATTGTTGAAAACTTCTTCCACCAGACGTTTCTCATCATCTGGAACAAACAAATTGTGCATATTTTAACATCGTACCACAGCTGATCAGATCTGCTAATAATATTAGCACAAAGGTATTAGTTTTCACATCATCAATCAGCTAGTTCAGTTTTGAGTAATTTCATAATGTTAGTTCAATTTCTCTTGGCATGTTTTTCATGTTGAAAAAAAATAAAAAGGTGGTTTTCTCTGGTGGGGGTGGTGGGGTGGGCTCCATGACACGTGCACCTCAGCCTTGGCTCTGATCATTCTGCAGCCACGTATAGTTAGATCGGGGATTGGGACTGTTTGAAAGTTAAATGTGAGACAGAGAGGCATTTCTCTTTGGAAAAGCAGCAACAAGTCATTAATGTTTCTGGTCTAAAGCTTGGCTTTAGCTGCTTGTTAGGTATGTTGGAAGGACCCCTCACCCCCCCACTTCCCACCCGCCACCCCCCACCCTAACCTTCCTACAGCCTAACGTTCATCATATGTTTACCCCC
>JBAMYA010000004.1:5474146-5504700 GCA_037176975.1 Arrhamphus sclerolepis | reverse complement strand
AGTAAGAATAAAGGGAAATGTGTACACGATGGTGGTGAGACTGTTGAGGTTGTATGGTTTAGAGACTGTGGCACTGAAGATATGTGTATATATAATGCACCACATTTTTCAATGTGGTGCATTATATATGTGGTTCAATTTTTTTCTTCATTTTAACTGTGCAACAACCAACGTTGCCACTAGGTGTCACACAAGAGTGAAAGAAGCTACGAATAGTGAACCAACCAATTTTGACACAGTGGTTCAAAAGAGGCTCGCAGCTTCGTAAAGCCTCGTTTTGACATCACTATTTACAGCTTTGGTACAAGTAAATGCAAAAGACTAGGTTCGAGAGCACAATTTCTTGCTTTAAACGGCATTTAAAGAAACTATTACTCGGGCTAGCTCGTTAGCCGTGTCTGAGCACGCGTTTCTGCCGGCTGGTAGGTTTTCGCTCGTGGGGCAACAGAGCTCATGAACACAAACTCTGCTAAACGACATGAACTCACCCTGCTTCTGTCACCAACCCCACAGGTGTTTTCTTGCTGGCAGAAGTTTGTTGTTCGTCGTCAAACACGCTGAAAAGTCCGTCTCCAAATGGGTCCGCCATTTTTGTTAAGGGCAATTTTCCCAGAATGCAACACAACGGCTTCGACTGTTCCTCTACGGTAACCGTACGGTCCAAACACAACTGCCGTGAATTTTGGTTTCTTTTTTCTCTGGGGTCGCTTAAAATAATTGAGTGCTGTGGATTACGTGTTTTGGAGCATGTTTTAAAAGGCACGGTGGCTTGTTATGAACATCTGATAAGCTATTTAATTTTTTTTGTCACAAAACGGGTCTATAATTTGTAGATACTGTTTTTCATGACCACAAAAAATATGTTATACTTTTTCTGTATTTTAAGTGTGAAATAAATTGACGAATGCCCTTATGGTCAAATATATTGCTTCTTATTATTATAGACCAAAAAGTAAAATTAATCTCATTTTACATCATTGGGGTTGTCTGTTTTTGTAAATTAACTCATATACACCCACATTACAGTCTCTTCATAGACTAAAAATATATTCCCCCTCCTCTTTGTCTTCTTTTCTCTCCAGTTTTCTTTTTTGTTTTTATGGAACTAGTTTAAGGAAGAGTTGAATCCCAGTGTAAAAGCTCATGTGAAGATCTGAAGACCTTAAAACTTTAAATCTTGTTCTGTCTGGCAGCAAAATGCAAATAGTCAAGTCCTTAAGGACAAATATTAGTTGAATTCTTTTGACTGAAATATTTCATTAAGGTACAGTATATGTAGCATAATTGGATTATTAACAGTTACGTTTAAGTAAGAAAGAGTCAGGTTCTGGCAGTAGCAGCTAGAGTTGAAGCTGAGCAACTTTATACACAGACAGTGGTATGTTCAAAGTAATGTTTTAGAAACTAAAGAGATAATGAGAGAGTTGGACAGGAACAAAAAGAGAATGTGAAACACCAATTTCTTTTCAGTTTTTGGTTCCTCTACCAACTCTTTCATTTTTGACTAGATATTGGATGGTTTGAGAATTTATTGAGATGGAGTCCTTCGAGATGTTTAGAAGGATTAAAAATGAGTAGACCGGTGCAGGTGATACTAAATGATAACAGTGTGTACTGTATGTGAATTGGGACTCAGGCTATTCTGTGTATTGTGCAGGTTCAATCTACAACAACATGTAATCTATATTTGAGGCCTCTTTAATTTAAGAGTGCATTATTTCAGACTGAAATCTATAGGATGGAATTATTTGCTCCAAAGTATAATAAGAACAATAATAATACTAATAGTAATAGATTGGTGAATTGTTTATTTATTTATTTTTTTGGTGTACTGCACAGGGTGAGAAAATTTACTTGTCCTCATCTTTGTCACATAAGTGTAACGTGCAATGATGATGTTTCAAAAGATGCTATATACATTGGGGCAAAAAAAAAGTATTTAGTCACTTATCAATTGTGCAAGTTTTCCCACTTAAAAAGATGAGAGGCCTGTAATTTTTATCATAGGTATACCTCAACTATGAGAGGCAAAATAAGAAGAAGAAAATACAGAAAATCACTTTTTCTGATTTTTAAAGAATTTATTTGCAAATTGCGGTGGAAAATAAGTATTTGGTCAATAACAAAAGTTCAGCTCAATACTTTGTTATATTCCCTTTATTATATATATATTATAAGTCTTCACAAGTTTTTCACACACTGTTGCTGGTATTTTGGCCCATTCCTCAGTGCAGATCTCCTCTAGAGCAGTGATGTTTTGGGGCTGTCGCTGGGCAACACGGACTTGCAACTCCTTCCAAAGATTTTGTATGGGGTTGAGATCTGGAGACTGGCTAGGCCACTCCAGGACCTTGAAATGCTTCTTATGAAGCCACTCCTTCATTACCCGGGTGGTGTGTTTGGGATCATTGTCATGTCATCAAACATCTAAAAACAAGATAACAATTCTTTTTAACTTTCAAGACAACAATCTTTGCTTGAAGAGGTAGCATGCTTTATGGCCAATCATAAAAAATAATATAAGTCAAAATTAAATAATAAGAGATGAGGGGAGGTCAATATGAGTGTCCATCATGGATATAAATATATATGAACAGGAACATACAAAAGTACGTTTTTCACTCCGTCTGCATATCTTCAGTCAAGTATTTTCTGATTAATTTTAAAGAAAAAGAAGTTTCACAAGAGAAATTGTATCCTCATTTCGCAGACCAGATGACAGCAGGCCACACAGAAAAGGCTCCACAAAAGCCTGGGAGGCAGGAGCACTGATTAAATCTAAAGCTACTGGGCAGTTTTGGGATAAATATCTTCTCATACGTCCAGATATCCAGACGATTTCCTGCTGGACTTGATCCATGTATTTAGTTATTTCACTTGAAGGAGAATTCATGATATTATGGCCTTACCTGCTCACTAAGTCTATTTTTCCTGTAATTCTATTTTGTTTCAGTTAGTTTTGCATTGTTAATTTTTAGTTTTTATTTAGTTTGGGTTTATATAAAAAATATTTTTTATTTTCATAACATAACAACTCTGGTACAGTGTGGAAGAAAGTCTTAACTTTTCATTATTTCAACAAAGTTAAAATAAGTCTCTCGTTTTTCAATATTCCCTCACCAATATGGCGACGCCGGGAACGTATTAATGTAGCGCGTTACGCATTATAGACTCGACGCAGTTTCTTTACGGCAGCCGTATGCTCCAAAACTTAGAATTTGCAGCAACGTCGTTTTCGCTGTCTCTACCTGCCGAGGTCTACGCTGATGCGTTGTAGCAACATTTCGACAAAACGTAGCAACGAATAAGCAAAAAGTTTAACATAATGGGTGGAAAAAAGAAGAAATCAGCGACCCAAACGGGTCCAGTGGCAACGGCGTCAGCGTTCGGGACCGGGTCTACTGCAGTCAGGACCGGTTCGGTGGAGGAGGCGAAGAAGCAACAAACAGCCAGCAACAAACCAGCAAAAGAGAGCAAGTCCAAAGGTGGTCCGAAAATGCTGAAAAAAGTCACTTAACCCTGATTTTCTCCCTATATTTAATGGAACGGGTTCAGAAATAAAACCGCACATGTAACGCATTTTTCAAGTACTGAAAAGCTGCTTGGCTCATAACATCTGTAGCCTCTGACATTTATCATTAACTGACATAAAATGCTCATATTGTAACTTTATGTACTTGGTGGCGATTTTCCCAGAGGGAGTTAATCAGGTATGTGAAGATTCATGATGCCTTTATTGAATATGTGAAAATAAAGATAGAAATAGCATGTTCTCTGCTGTTTTGACAGACCGCTTTAGACCAGATCCAAACAAAAAAAACAATAATATTTAGACTGCTCAAACCTAGATCAAATTATGTCTTAGATAGAAAAGAAAATATAAAACAGGGTTTGTCATTTGTGAAGCAGTTATAACTATAAGTCATCATCTCTACTTGTCAGTTTTCATTTTCATCAAGAGCCCTTTTTCACTTATGACAATATAAATGAATTCATTTAATTTCAGTAAACGTATCCAATCAAAAAGTGGAATAACTGGTCATGATTAGAAAACGTTTGCTAATGACTTTTACAACAAAAATTGCAAGAAAAAACAAAACAAAAACCTCACTTTAAAAAAATTAATAAAAAATAAAACAAACAAAACAGTGATTTTAGAACAAAAAGAAAAATCAATTTGGAAATTTCAGTTTTACATCTTGTAATTTTATGTCAAAATGTTGCCAAAAGTTATGTTCCAACAAAAAATAATCTTGTGACATTTGTGATTGTACAATAACGATTAAAAAAAAGTCTTTCAAAATTTGAAATTTTTTTTTTTTTGCAAATAAAGTCAATACTTTTTTTAATTAGTGATTTCAGTACAGTAGTCTCAATTTCACAATAACTTTTTTGTACTTTTTTTTAAAGAAAAAATGAAACATCACAAAACTTGCTTTATTGTACAAAAAGTCTTTTTCTTTTAAATTTGTGATTATGCAAGAAAAATCTTGTCATTTTTTTAATAAAGGCTCAATTTTATGATAAAAGTATCATGTTTTGTGAAATTTGAGATATCACCACAAAATTTTTAACTCGTATGAAATCTGACAAAATAAAGAATAACAGGTAACCATGGTGATGATGTGGGAATGAAAGAGGGTCTTGAAGGATTTCTTTGACCAATTGAGTTGAACGAAGGTGACACTGAGAAAATATGTAAACTACTGATTTAATTGCAGGCCTGAATGTTCTAATTAATGCTGCAACTAACTTGGAAATGTTTTCTGGGTTCCACTGTGAGCACCAACCAGTCTCATGACCAGTAGGTTCGATGTATAAAGGAGGTTTGTTCCACTTCCAGGTTGTTCCAGAAATGTCCTTTATCATGAGGACGGAGTGCTCCTGCACTACTTCAAGATGCCTTATCTCTAATTCTGACAATGATGTCACAAAAGATAGATAAGATAATCAGGGAAAAAAAATAGGTTGCTTGTTGTGAATTTTTAGTCATAATAATGGTTTTATAAATTGCAAAATGAATTTTAACTAAAGTAGTCTGACTGTCAGAAACGTGGTCAGCTTGGCCTGTTTTTACATTTTCACAAATTGAATAAAGTGTTTCACATATCAAAAATTATGTTTAATATATTCTTTACAGTCTAAGAGATATCGAGCTTTGAGCGGTCTTAAGTATTGTGTTTTTTTTTTTTAATTTAGGACATAGTCTTCGATGGCCTGACTGTCAGAAATACAGTCAAATGCCCCTATTTGGTAGTTTCACAAATTAAATAAAGGTTTCCAAAACCACAAGCTACGTTTTATTTATTCTGTATTATCTAAAAATGAATGTAGTCCAAGTCTGAGCAGTCTGTGTTGTGGTTTTTGAACTGGACTAAGGTGGCCTTGTAGCTCTAAAATGCAGTGGAATGACCCTTTTAGTCTGAACTGAACTTACATGTATTTTACTTTTTTCTTTTCACTTCAGCTCCAAAGACCTACAGTCTTGCCAACACGGCCCAGGCAGACAAAGGTGGGGTCCCAGAAAAGTCGATCCTTAAAGTAAGTCGAGAATATCTTTGCACAAAAAAACACAAATCTCTTTTTTTTTTTCCCAGATGAGTGTCATGCTGAAAAATGTCATCAGTGAATTATACTCACCCATGCAGGTTTCTATACAAGCTGGCCTGGAGAAGAAGATCATCACGTTGATAAACGACTTCAGACAGGAAAACGGGGACAAAGGTCCCATATCTGGCAGGCTTACGAGCAAGAAATTGTTGGTAAAGATATCCCTTTTATTCATACACGCTCAGATTCAGTGTTGAAACTGACTGTCGTGTTGTGTTTATTTGGTTGCAGGACCTGTACACCGCTTTGCAGAAGTTCAACTTTAAGAGAGAGCACATCGAAGAGGCGATGAAGAGTAGTGTCCTGTACGGAGGCGATCTCCACTCTGCTCTTGACTGGCTGTGCCTCAACCTTAAAGATGGTAACGGGGTTACCCACAGTCATTCAGGTGTCTACATCCAAGGCGATCACGATGGTGACTCTGCATTTGCCGTCTGTTTTACCAGAGGAGTTGCCGGATGGTTTCAGCCAGCAGTTGCAGGAGGAGAGTCAGAAGAGCCGGCCTAAGTACCAGCCTCCTCCCCAGCAGAAACCAGCAGCTCAGACCGCCAAAGTAGCCAACAACACCTGCAAAGACCCCAGCAAGGTCCGTCTGTTCGGTTACACCTGGACTAGACGAAATGTGTTTTGTGAGTTCGCTGTGAAGTTATTTTTGTGGTGTTTGCCAGGCCACAGAGAAGGATGAAGCGGCAAGCATGAAGGATTGGATCTTGAGGTACGCAGAGCAGAGCAGTGAAGATGAAGACGAGGAAGAGGAAGATGGGGGAAAGATAACACACAAACCTGAAATGGAGAAGTTTGATCCGGTAAGCATCATTAAAGCAACCTACAGCTTACATCTCCGTTTTATTTGCCTCTTATTTCCCATTCCTTGTGACAATAAAGGGGAGAAATTCATTAAGCTCCTGCATCATATCTTTGACATTTACTCTTGAACTTATCTGGATTTGGGTCTGTTTTTTTTATTATGGGAGTTTGAAGAGTTCAAACACCGTTGGATGAATTTTACCTTCTAGCCACCAGGTGGCACTGTTTTAGAAACCATTAAGTCAATGGGAGCAGAGGTACCTCAGCAGACCTAAATTATTCATCACATCTTGCTGCTGAATCCAGAAATGGAACATGAATAATCGTGTTATTCCAGGAAGAAATCATCCATCAGCACATAGCAGAAAGAGAGCAGAGCTGTAGAGGCTGTCAGAGTGACAGGAGACTTTTTTTTACGGTCAGATGAGTTGACGTTTTGGAAAATGTACCACCATAAAGGTGATGATTTTAAAGAGGAGACCTTGCAATGCTGTAGCAACATTTTTTTTTAAATCTTAAAAAGTATAATTAAAAGGAAATATTTATGTAAGACAAGGGTAAATATGATTCTCCTTTAAGAAAAACTAACTTTCTCTGGAAATGTGGATTTTTATCATGACACGTCTTGTATCATCTTGTTCTGCAGAATGACAGGTATTTGATCCTCACTGCTCAACTGTACGACGCCAAAGAGATGGCAGCTGGCGCAAAGACCAGAGGAGACAAGACAGGCCAGAGGATGGCGCAGGACAGAGTACGGGTCATACAGCAAGGTGTGTGACTTTTGATTCTTCTTCAACAGCTGTATCTTAAATAGCTTTCATTTTTCTTCATTCCATATGTGCAAAAAGAACAGCTAGTTTAATTTCGTTTTATATGATGCGACATTGCCAGATTCTTTGCCTAAATATAAAACCCTATTTTCTTTTTTTTCTTTTTTTTTTTTAAGAAATGAAACAACTGGAGTCCCACCCCATGTTCAACCCAGCCATAAAAGTGGTGGATGCGCCTCAAAAAGAGAAAAAGACGCTTCCCGTCAGTGATGACAAAGAGGAGCTCAGCTTCAACTTGTTTGAACAAGCAGAGAAAGAACCTCCTGCTGAGAAAGGTCCACTAGATAAAAAAACCTACATTAGGTTGTTCTACAGGTCAATATGTCCTATTAGACCACTGGAATAGATGCTGCAACAGTGAAAGATTTGCAGATGTTATACCTGGGAAAAACATCATCATCAACATCATCACTGATGTTTTTGAGAAAGAGATGCTGACTTTGAATTACTTCTTTTTTTTGCAGTTGTGAAAAAGAATGAACCAAAAGACATCCGTAACTTTGACTACACAGCTCGCAGCTGGACAGGAAAGTCTCCCAAGCAGTTCCTCATCGACTGGGTTCGAAAAAATCTCCCCAAAAGTCCAGCCCCAGCTTTCCACAAGGTTGCTGCTGGTAGATACTGGAGATGCAGGTATTTAAAAAGACTCAGAGGCACATTAGTAATTGGAGAAATTCTGTTTAGACGTTTTCAAAATGACTGCCTGCTGGCCAAACGTGTCAGTGATGTCTGTTGTATTCAACAGGGTGCGTGTTCAGAGAGCAGACGATGTTCTGGAGGTTTGTCCAACCATCTTGACTGAGGACAGCATGCAGGCTCAGCATCTGGCTGCCACGCTGGCGCTTTACAACCTGGTTAAAGGACAAGTATGTGTTAACAAGTCCGGGATGTAAGACGTTTGCCTGTTCTGTCTGCTTGTTTTTTTGTTTTTTAATAAACTCTCTACCCTTCTCCCGTCTGGCACACAGTCGGTGCACCAGCTCCTCCCTCCAACCTATAGAGATGTATGGCTGGAGTGGAGAGACAGTGAGCAGCAGCAACAGGAAGAGAGTCGGACAGCTGCCAACAAACCTCGGGACCAGTTCATCTCCCGGCTCCTAACCAGGCTAAAGCAGCAGCAGCAGAGCCAGAGTCAAGGGCTGCAGTCTGGACCTCAAAGACAGGTGGGGGTAAGCAGAGACGGAGATGAGGAGCCTGAGGAATCTTGGGAAAATCTGGCTGCTCTTGATATTGAGGATAGAGGAGCAGAAGTGGAGGACAAGTGCGAGAAAAGGGAAGGGTCAGTGGTGCTTGAAGCAGCCAGGGAACTCTTTCTGAAACTGAAGAAGTCTCCGCTTGCTGACAAGCTGCAGGTAAACACGGTTAAACCTTTCTGAACGGTTGATTTCGGACGAAGTAAAATCGCGTCGTTCAAACGATTGTCTTTAACATTCAAGGCGGAGCGAGAGAAGCTTCCTGTCTTTCAACACCGACGTCACATCGTGGAAGTTGTGCAGCGCCACCCTGTGGTGGTGGTGGCTGGTGAGACGGGCAGCGGGAAGAGCACTCAGGTCCCTCAGTTCCTCCTGGAGGAGCTGTTGACGGGGGGGGCGACCGCTCAGCCCTGCAACATTGTGGTGACTCAGCCGCGCAGGATATCGGCCATGAGCTTAGCCTGCAGGGTGAGCCAGGAGCTGGGCTGCGAGGACGGACCGGGATCCAAGGTGACAGTGCTGCGGTGGTGTTCAGCTCTGGTCGTCTTTTTGCATGCGTGTCACTGTAAGCAGTTCAGGCGTCTCGTCTCACATCTTATCGACCTGGGTTTGTGTTGAATTCAGTCGTCGCTGTGCGGATACCAGATTCGGATGGAGAACCAGTCCGGCGAATGGACTCGCCTGCTGTACTGCACAACTGGAGTCTTGCTCAGGAAGCTCCAGCATGACAGACATCTAAGCTCCCTGACCCACATCATTGTGGATGAGGTACTTATAAGCCCCTGATCAAACATGCAGTTTGCTTTTTTTCTTTTCCTCGTGTAGACTAAAATATTCAACCCCAGCCCTTTCACCTCACCTCCATCCTCTCAGGTACACGAGCGCAGCGTCCAGTCAGACTTCCTGCTCACTATCCTCAAAGACGTTGTAATGAAGAGGTCCGACCTGCAGCTGATCCTCATGAGCGCCACAGTGGATTGCGACAAGTTCTCCAACTACTTCAACCGCTGCCCGGTGATCAACATACCAGGCCGGACTTTCCCAGTGGAGGTTGGAGTCCTCATTTGTGTCGACTCTGCTGATGATGATTGTCATTCTCAAATCAAACCTCCAGTGAGTGCATGTCCAAGCGTTGTTCTGTTTCCAGGTGTATCACTTGGAGGACATCGTGGAGCAGACAGGATACGTTCTGGAAAAGGACTCGGAGTACAGCCAGAAAATTCTGGAGGAGGAAGAAGAAGAAGTCTCCATCTCTGTCACACAAAAAGGCGGAAGGACTTTGCAGCACCAGGTAGGACGGCCCGTACTGTTATTTGGGTCTGCCAACTCTAACAGTAAAAAAAATAAAAACAATATCATACAGCGGGACAACTCTAGTCATCAAATAGATAATCAGTTCAACTTGTCCATGTAAAAGGGCTGGTGTCAGCACCAGATCTTGAGGTGCAGCCTTCTATCTAATATGGTTAAATGAGGAATATAAACAAATACAATCCAGGATTATAATAAAAATGTTTGCTGTAATTACCATAAAGCTGCGAAGGAAAACAGGAAAAAAGGTGTTGACTTTGTGTGAAGACAGCAGCCTTGTTATTATCGCATAAATCCATTATTATAATATCTAATCCAGAGGTGTAAAACTCTTTCACCCTTGGTTACGTCATCACCATGGTTACCATTAAAGGGCCAGTTATTCTTTACTTTCTCAACCAGCTATGATGTCAGGCTTCCGGTTAGTTCCTGGACTTGGTCTTTAAAAAAGAAAAAAAAGCACATTTTTGTCATAAAATCTCAAATTTTGCAAAATTTGCGACTTTTATCAAAGAATTAAGGCCTTTGTATGAAAATCACAGTTTTCTTGCATAATTGAAAATATGTATTTTTTTTTTTTTCAAAAAACTTTTCATGAAATGGGGAATTTCACAGAATCACATCATATCATATTTTTCTTAAAAAAGTAATTTTTATCATAAAATCCTAAATTTTACAAAAATTGTGACCTTTATCATAAAATTGAGAATTTTGTATATTTTTGGGGGAAAAAAAGCTAATTTTGAGGTAAAATTGCAGATTTTGAAAAATGACAACTTTTTATTTCAAAATATAAAGGTCATACATTCGCAAATGTCAAAAAATTGGGACTTTTCAACTTAAAGTTAAAATTTCTTTTGTTGGAAAGTATAAAGTTTTTGCACCATTTTGAAATGTTGCCGTGTGCTTGGAGGTCATACTCTGGGTTTCTAAAGCGTCTAGAGATGACTTCTTGTAAATAGGCGCGATATCAATAAATTGAATTTGAATGAAATTACCACAAAATTTGTATAATTTCAACTTTTTCTACTAAAATCCCCACATTTTCTGAATTAAAAAAGGGAATGCTTATTAAACTGCAGGTTTTTAACGAAAATGGTCAACTTTTTGTTGTGGAATCTTTTGCAATGGTTTACTGAATCATGACTTTTTTGACATAAACCAGCTGCCCTCCACCTCAGTTATTCCACTTTTTGATATCAGTATTGACTCAAACAGGCAGTCACGGTTGTAATTTCCTCAGAGATGTTCTAGTTATAAGTTTATGAATGTCTTTCATGTTCTCGTGGGCCAGATAAAATGAAGAGGTGGGCTGGACTGGGCCCTGAGTTTAACGCCCCAGTATAATCCATTTTTAGGTGTATTTCTAAGTTGGGTTGTGAAGCAGCTTATCGACAGTTAATGATCATCTTGTCAGGATCCAAAATTTCCTGATCAACCGTCTTGTTTGATTTGAGTTTTTTTTTTGGATCTGTGTATAATAGCAGTTATGTTTGCTTTCACAGGCAGGGAATGTAGCATAGGTTACCATGGAAATGTGCTATTTTTGTGTAGATTTAGTTTTACATGCATTAGTTTGTGTGCTCCAGGAGGTGATAGTGAGGGACTCCTCCTCCGGCTGGGACCTGGGTCCTGATCTCGACCACTTCAGCAGCAGGACTCGGCAGGTCCTGCACTATATGAACCCTAATAAGATCAATATGGACTTGCTTGTTGACCTCATTGACTACCTAGGTACAAGACAACATCTGGATTATCTCACCTTCATACTTGTTTTCATCTTGTGTGAATTAAACTAATGTGATTTATTTTTCTTTCGTCTTTTTTTTTGCCAGACAAATCTCCACAGTTTACAGATGTGGATGGAGCCATTCTCGTGTTCCTCCCTGGTCTGGCTCACATCCAGCAGCTGTACGACCTGATCACCTCAGATAAGAGGTTCCGGGACAAAAACAGGTGACGCACTGAAATGTGCTACAATCTGCTACACAGACTAAGTTAAACTAATTCTGTTAATCCTGTTCTCCGTTTCTCACGATGAGTCCTTTAACCTTTGCAGGAACAGAATTGTTGCGCTTCACTCAACTCTGTCTTCGAAGGATCAGGCTGCTGCTTTCACAGTGCCCCCTGCTGGAGTTAGAAAGGTACAAAACGAATGTGAAGGGAGCGTAATTCAGAAGTGATGTGACTGAGTTCATCTTTTTGTGTCCAGCTTGTGTGTGTCTGGGTCTCACCGCTGTTCTCCGTGTTGTGCCTCTGTTAGATTGTGCTGTCGACCAACATCGCAGAGACGGGTGTGACTATTCCCGATGTGGTGTTTGTCATCGACACTGGGAAGACCAAAGAAAATAAGTAAGAGCTCGAGAACGGGTATTATTGCCCCCTGTGATGTTGATCCAGATTCCTGCAGCTGGAATTTTAGATCTAATTCATCACTTAAGAATTTTTTTTGCTCATTTGTTGCAGGTTCAAACTAGCAGTTTCCAAACGTTTTAAGCACCATAGATGACAGCTGCCTCCTTCTAAGGAGCTGTGAATCCCTAAACCTTCTTTAACTTTAGAATGGTGTTCATGATCTGACTGTGACTTCAACATCTCGTTACGTTACAGCTGAAATAACAAAGCAAAGGTGTCAGTGTTCAAGTATTTCTGATGAGCTGATGATTTTTTTTTGACAGACGTGTCTCCATTCATGTTTTTTGTTCAGGTACCACGAGAGCAGCCAGATGAGTTCTCTGGTGGAAACATTTGTCTCCAAAGCCAGCGCCCTCCAGAGGCAGGGGAGGGCAGGACGTGTGCGAAACGGCTTCTGCTTCAGACTCTACCCCAAATACAGGTAAAGAGATCATCAGTTCTGGACATCTACTTTTTTTTTTTTTTATTAAATTTTGACTGAGTGTGTTGGAGAGGAGGAACATCATTAAAGGAAAACCCATGAAATATTTGGATGGGAATCAGACCAAATTCCATTAAAAATTAAAGATATGGTTGAGTGTTTCTCTATTTCATCCTGGGACACATCATCACCATGGTTACCATTAAAGGGCCGGTTATTCTTTACTTTCTCAACCAGCTATGTTGTCAGATTTCCCGCTAGCTCCTGAACTCATTTACAAAATAAAAAAAAGGTGATTTTTTTTTTTTTTATAATAAAATCTTAAAAAAGTACAGACTTTTTGTACTTATAGTACAAAATTTTCTTTTATTGTCACAAAATGAAAAAAAAAAAACTTACTTCAAGGAAAAGAAGCAAATATTTTTGTAAATGGGCTATTTTTGTACACTTTTTTGTTTAAAAAAAAAAAAACTTTCAGAAAAAGCTCAACTTTTATTATAAAAATTAAGACCTTTGTACTAAAATTTACATTTCTTCTTTCTTATAAAATCACAATTAAAAAAATAGTTGAATTTCATTTGGAAAAAAAAGATCGACTTTTCAAAATCATACAATCACAAATGTCTCTGAATTGTGACTTTTTAACTCAAAATTATTTTTTTGTTGAAAAATATCAACGTTTTTTGCAAAGTTTTGACATTTGTTTGTCGTGGTTGTGCAAAAATCACAAGTTTTAACAAACTTTTTGTTGTAGAATCTTGCTAAATCGTGACTTTTGACTTTTCACCTCAGTTACTCCACCTTTTGATGTCGGTGCTGAATCAAACACACAGCTGCATTCAAATTTCCTCAGAAATGTTCCAGTTATAAGTTTCTAAGTTTGTGAAAGTCTTGTACGCTGTCGGGGATGTTGAGTTTTGACACCCCTGCTCTAGTAGATTATGCAGAGATGTTGATGGAACCAAAAGAAAGAGACTGTGAAAACTTACCTATATTCCTGTTTTTGGTCTTGTTCTGCTCTTTTTTTTTTTTAATTTTAAATCCTGTTTGTCGTCAGGTTTGATGGCTTCATGGACTACTCCATCCCAGAGATTCTGCGGGTCCCACTGGAGGAGCTCTGTCTTCACATAATGGTAAGTAAAACATTCTCTGTTGCACAGAAACAAACGCTCCCACGCAGGCAAACAGATTTTCTCTTCCCTTCTAGAAATGTCAGTACGGCTCCCCGGAGGACTTTCTGAGCCGGGCCCTAGATGCTCCTCAGCCTCAGTCGGTCTGTAACGCCGTCAGCCTGCTCAGGAAGATCGGCGCGTGCCATCCCGACAGCCACATCCTCACCCCTCTGGGACACCACTTGGCAAGTTTGCCGGTCAACGTGAAAATCGGCAAGATGCTTATCTATGGAGCCATCCTCGGCTGCCTTGACCCCATCGTACGTCCGTAAACTAATCCTCTCATCCCTGTCCAACTGCGTGGTGGTTGCTCTCATGTCCTAAGGCTATTTTATGTTCGTGCCATTAGCTTCTTTTTGATGATCATTAACAGAAGATTTGTTTCAGGCAACCATTGCAGCAGCCATCACAGAGAAGTCTCCTTTCTCCACTCCGATGAACAGAAAGGACGAAGCCAATCTGGCCAAAGCTGCTCTGGCGGTCGCCAACTCTGATCACCTGACCATTTATAATGCATATGTGGGGTATGCACATGTTTCTTTCTCTAAACTCAAAAGTCAGGAAACTGACCGAAGTGACAACATCGGTTTTGACATGACAACCATTTTGCAATTTTAATTCGTGATTTGCTAACGCTGTGATGTTTCTTTGCCTGGTTGACCACATTTGCACTAACAGGCATGCGTTAGTTCAAGTTCTCGTGAATCCTACTTCACATTTGTTGGGTTTTTTTCTGTCTTTTTTTTTTCTTTTTTTCCTAAGTTTAGTCGTATTTGAGTCAGGACAGGTGTAGTCCAGGAGCCTCTGAATATATAAGCCTTAGTCTTCTAAACTTTTAACGGTAGCCTTATTTCTTTAATTTATTTTTTAATATATATATTGTTTATTTGATTATTAAAAATTTTAATGATGGTGTCGGACGTTAGGAAACACTGGAAGACTATTAAACAATGAGGCTGCGCAACTTCCTCTTTCTGTGTAATTCAGTCAGAATCATCCAACGTGTAACAAACACATTCTGTCCTGAGAGCTGCAGCTGCTGAAAAGCTCTTCATATTTAACATTCAAGAGATTTATTTTATGCATTGCTCAGTTAATTACTATAAACACTTGGTGGTCTTCTAGATAAGCAGAAGAAATTGTTTTATACATGCAAATGATAAAAAGTTATAGGTTTTTCCGTCCGAAGTTAATAACGTATTGACCAATATGTGCAACATTCCCTTTTGATCATCTATGCGCCTCCTCCTCTTGTCATTAACTTTATTAGGTGGAAAAAATCACAGTTCGAGGGACTGAGAGCTGAGCTGTCGTACTGCAGGAAGCACTTCCTGAATCGAACAGCTCTCATCACAATAGAGGTAACACGATGAGCTCCTTTCCTTTCACATGTGATGCGTATTCTCTGTCTAATCCCACGTGATGCACTGGTCTTCCCTGCAGGATGTGAAGCACGAGCTGATGAGGATGATGGAACAAGCAGGTTTCTGGTCCTCCTCCTCCTCGTCTGACATGAAGCAGCAAATGGCCTCGCTGTCTAAGCAGCAGATCTCAGTGCTGAACGCGGCGCTGACGGCAGGCCTCTACGACAGCGTGGCCCGCATCCTGTGCACGCCGTCCGTGGACGTGTTGGAACGAGTGGCCTGCACGGTGGAGACGCCTCAGGGCAAAGCTCAGGTTCACCCTTCCTCTGTTAATCGCAACCTGCAGACGCACGGCTGGCTGTTGTATCAGGAGAAGGTACGTGAGATAAGACTGTGCCGCATGTGCAGTGTTTTTAAATCAGCAACACACAGTAATGTTGATGAACACTCCCCACAGGTGAAATACACAAAGATCTACCTGCGAGACACGACTCTAATATCTCCTTTTTCCATGCTGCTGTTCGGAGGCGACATCGATGTTCAGCACAGAGAGAAACTCATCTCCTTAGATGGATGGATCAACTTCCAGGTCAGAAATCACAGGAAGAAACTTAACCTGACAGGTTAACACATTGTTTTTATTAGTTTTATGGTAAAGGTTTGTGGTTTGGTTGGATCTGAAGCAGAATGTAGCATTAGCATTAGCCTTACTGATGAATTTTTAGATTTAATGGCAATAAACCCTTAATTTCACCGTAAGAGCTGGAGATACACACAAAAAAAACCCCTGTGTAAGTGAAAATACACACTCTTACAACAATCAACTTAACTGATTAAACTTAACTCTGACAACAAATAATACGCTAACATTACTTATTTTCGTATCAAACGTACCTTGTGCCTCCATCAAGTGGGCGGCTTAGAAATAAATACACTTTATTGAGTCTGTTACAATTTTTCATTAACCGTCTTTTTGTTGTCGTTAAGTTACCTGGCCCTCAACTAACAGAGCGCAAGAAGCTTTTCAAAATAAAAGCTTTGACTATCAAACAGGAAGTAACTCGTAACTGATCATAAATAAATGGAATAAGTGCTGCCAAAACAAAATATTGCAAAGAATGAAATGTACGTAGGTTTATTTACACAGAGAAACCCGAGTTCTCACCCTGACAGGAAAAATGCTTTTTTTTATTTTTATTGTAAGCTTCGATTGGCACTTTCTTTTATACCTTAAATGTTTAAAACAAATTCACAGGATGCTCACTGATGTACTCTAATCTTCTATCCTTAGAGATCATTGATTAAGATGATATACTTGCCATTACTTTCAGTTAAACTCTGCTTGGAATGTGTTTTAAGGCTCCGGTACGGATTGGTGTGATCTTCAAACATCTGAGGAAACTGATGGACTCTTTGCTTGAAAAGAAACTAGTGAGCCCCAGAATGAATCTTGAAGGTAAACTCAGGCATCACAAGTCGAAAAATGAATTTGAAAAGAAAATGTGTATTAAGTTTTTTTTTTTTTTTTTTAAACCATCCGTGGACATTATCAATGGCCCTTTTCCACTAGTACCGGCTCGGCTCGACTCACCTCAGCTCTGCTCGCCTCGGCCTTTTTTTCATTACAGTCCAGTACCACCTCGATGTGGGTGGGGCCTCATGGCGGCCGGAACCGCGGTGACGGCTTTATATCCGGCAACTCCGGTCACGTATGCAGCAACAGCAGTGGAGGACGTCAAGGACGTCATTGTTGCACCACGGAGAAGACGTGCTTGCCACTTTTAGCCTCATCAAAGTTTAGTTGTAAATTAAAGTAAATTGCAGTCGCTGTTGCTGAGTTTTAAATATGGCAGTTGTGAAGGAGTCGCTCCCATCAGTGATGTCACTCTCTGGCCAATCAGTGGCCTGCATCCCGGTGATGTTGCATTTTCAGCTCGACTCAGCGCGGTTAGAAACCCAGCCAAGTAGGTGCGGAAACAAAGGAGGTGTAGTGGCTTCTGGACCTTTTTAAAAGCCACTGAGAGGTTAAGACGGGCGGCTTCAGCGACGCACAAAAACACTCGCTGGGATCCAGATTAAAGTTTCAAACTTTATTGAAGTAAGCAAAAATCAACTCATAATCCAACTGAAGTAAAACACAGGGATCAAAGAGATTTGATCTCTAATTATTAGTGTTTGTTCAACAAAGAGTATTTGCAGCTGCTCACGCCTTCTGTCGACAAGAAAACCCACTAACCAACAAATCTCAGGTGTTTAAATTGGAATGGACTAATCGACCCACACCCATGTCACGTCTGCATCCATATCACCTTGACAACAAAACACCACCTCTTAAAGCCCAATATCAAAATATTATGGCTCCTACAAGGAGGTTCAAGCAAGTACTGTGACCCAGTGGAAAATCCTTAAAGCAGAGTTGAGCCGAGTAGGTATCAGTGAAAAGAGCCATTAGACTAAATAATCAACAATAATCCATCTGTTTACAATGTAAACATGGCCAAGACACAATATAAGACAAAAAAGTGTGCAGGTAAAAAAAAAAAGAAAATCAATCGCTAAATCTCAGTTTTCCATCTTTCTGATGCAGGCGAAGCAACCATCCAGCTGATTCTGGATCTGATCAAATCAGAGCACGCCGTGTAGCGTTGAGCTGTCCGCCGGAGAACCTGCACGTCTCCTGAAGACATCAGACCTCTGTTTCTACAGTCCACACAGACGCACACATGTGGGTGTATTCAAGACGACGTGACGAGAGATGGGAACTCTTGACTCCCAGTGAGGGAGGACTTTGTCATCATAAATGCATCCAAACATTGTTGAAGTTGGAGCATCGATGCTGCCAAATACGGTTGAAACACGTGCTATTTTTTATGTTTGAGATGTTTATTGTGTACCATGGTTGAGGATCAGAATAAAAGGATTAATATTTTTAAGAGTCAAAAAAAAAAGGATGGTCCAAAGAACGAGGATATGGAAGCACTTAAGAAAAACTGAAGACATATAACATATAAAGAAAAAACAGTAACAGTCCTTTCATATTTTTAAATCCTAATCCTACTAATCTTAATTTGGTCAGAAATTTCTGCTCGTCAGTGGTTCCAGATCAGGTGTCGGATTACCTGAATTCGTTTAGAGGATGATGGATGTAACCTGTCTTATTAAAATTTCTCGCGTGCAGGATGTGGCCACCCAAATGTGGTGACATCATCCCAAAAAAAAAACGTGTTTAGTGTTGCTCGTATGTTTTTAAGAAAGAAGAACCAGATACCAATTGTGAAGCACGGTGGTGTAAGTGTCATATGGGGCGTGTTAGCCTCAGATGTGGAGCAGTATACAGCGACTTATTCAACTATAATTTCCGCATCGTATCAAAGTGTTGTAAGATGAGTGAAGAAACGGAAGGTTGCGCATTGATGAAAGCAATACCCAGCATTGATTCTTGATGTGGGACAATTATCCTGCTAAAGTTGGGAAAACTAGCTCCTGAGGCCAAGGATATGAGAAATATTCCATCTAGACAGCTTTTTGAAATTAAAGGTTTTCTTCCAATATTACTCCTTTATTTTGCTAGACACTGTTATCACTCATCGTGCAACAAAATGTCTGTTAAGCAAAGTTCAGGTAACGATGCCAAAGAAACGAGCAGCTCAGTTCAGTATTAAATGCCATTTAATTCAGATGAATTCAGGTGCTGTCGAGGTTTGTAGCTTTTTCCATAAACGATGGATCTTTGGTATAAATACAATGAAATAAGAAATGCAAAAACTTGAACAATCCTCCTCCCTGAGTACTCAAAACCTATTCATCATTCTACTTGGATTTTAGTAACAGGAACGTTACTATAGTGCATAAAACCGAGACGATGGCTGTGCTTGTGTGGATGTGTAGCATATTTAGCAGGAACGTCAACTCAATCAGTTACAGGTAGAGTGATGGGAACAGGACTAAACAGGATGCTACAAGAGTCAAATACCATTTCAAGTCACGAAATAGCGGTCAGCTACTTTCACATCAAACAGGAAATGAAAATGGTAAACAAATAACATTATCCTAGTTTATGAATTTCAAATAAATACAAAGCTGGAGATGCAAAGATGGGAAAAAACAACAAAAACTGCATGACAACTAGGCACAAAGTCTGGACTTCTTAAATTAACACAGGATTAGGAAGCTCTAGAGATAACACTAGATTAGCAAGACATTGTTTTTGTTTTTTGTCTGATCATGTAGTATAATTAACATCCTGTAAAAGTCTTTTTTTTTTTTTTCTTTCTTTTCCTACGACATTATTTAAACAGTTGTGCATTCAAAAACAAGAAAACAGAAAAATAACCCTGAAGCTTTGCGTGCAATTTTCAATTTGATGACGCGGTGTGTTTATACGAAACCGCAAAGGAGGAAGTGGTGAGACACAATAAGTCTCGTCTCCCGGCAAAGCTGCAGCAGAGCTGAGTGTTTAGTACTGGATGACGCTGTATCCCGGGTCCTGCACCACGGAGTAGTGGGAATCATCTGGAACCAGAGCGAAACAAAAACATTCACTTTCTAATAAATCCACGAGCCTTAAAAACATTTATTTTAAATGGCACAAGAGGTGACTTTAGCAAGTATTTATGAAGAAAAGAAATGTGATGTATTCATATAGCAGAGAAAGATGGACTGTGGTGTTAAGAATTTGCTGGGCTACAACAAGTGACCCCCCCCTGTTGTTTTCTTTCTTTTTGTGGGGGAGTTCATTAGTGACTCAAATGTTTAAGGGTGCGGTCAACCACTGCTAATGTTTCCATCGTCTCCTGTAGCAGAGCAGAAACCACAAACCACCTCAGGTTCACCAGCAGTGACAAGTGAACATGGCCTCAGTCAGTCTTATTATATGACAAAGAAATAAAATTACATTTGTTGCTGTGGGCCCAACAAAAGTTGTTTCCAAACGTATTTGGTTTACTGCCACATGTGTAGTTCTAGGATGCACAGCAGGGAGGCATTAACCCTTAGATGCGTCTTCAAAAAAAGGTGCGTCAAAGTCCCTTTCGCACATAAATGTGTATTTGACAGAAGCAGTCTATAAAAATGTTATTTAAAAAAGTCAAATATTGGTTTTAAGCCTTAAAATAAGTTTTTGTCACAATGCACCTCCATTTCATGGTCTTAAAAACACAATAAAGCCCCGGGCCACAAATGAAGTGGAAAAATGAGAAGATGCACATTTTTCGGCTTTTTTTTTTTTCGATCAGAATCAAAAAATAGTAATTTGAATAGATTTTTTTGTCTTCTTAGTTAACAATATTTACAATAGTCTAAAGCTGAAAAATACTTTATTTATTTATTTATTTATTTATTAAGACCACTCAAAAATGTACAACCTTGCTTGCATCATCAATAATATAAAACAAAAAAAATTCTATAAATTAAAAGCCAAAAAATGTGCTTGGGTCCATCAAAGGGTTAAATAAAAGATAAGAAAAATTAACAGAATGTGTTTTACAGTAATTGACCAAACTGAACAAATCAAAACTAATTGAGAAGATGATGAAGTTATTAAGTTACTGTATAAACGCAACAATAATGACTTATTATAGAACCTTTCAGCTTTAGGTTAAATGGTTAAAAACGTGATATTTTTCTGGGAGAACCTGCATCTTGGCATTTGTCAACATAAACATTTTAATGTCCAGTAAATAATTCAGCCTTTACTGTTTTACGTAGAGAAAAAAACCCCACGCATACCTGTACTGTTCCGTGTTGGATCAGGTAATGGACCCCTCCTGCAAATTCACAGAAACAGGTATTTAATACCAGATTAAGATACCAGATGAACAGAAATGTTTTTAAACAGATGGCGGGCACCTGTTTGCTGCTGGAAGCAGTCGAGAGGGTTGCGCCCCTGCTGGAGACCTCTGACCACTGTAGAAGTTCTCGTACACAACTGGAGCTGCTCAAGAGGGAGATGGAAACAGTCTTGTAAAAAAAACCTTCCACTCCTCCTGGTTAATCGTTAGCGAGTCTGTGGCGCATTCATACCTGGTGGTTTATCTCCAGTCTGTCTAAGTTTTACAAAGTGCTCAATGTCTTCCTGGATGTTACACTGTTCAAGCGACTTCCTCACTTCCTCGTACAGCTGTGAACGGTAGAAAATGGGGTCAGGGTCCAGTCAGCCCTCAAGCGCCAGAAACAGCTAAAGGTGTGTCCACACAGGAGCGCAGCACATTTGCTTTTATTGGTTTATTGATACTTTTAAACCTGCACTTATTTCTAAGCCACTTGCAGGAAGTCAGAAATGGAACACTGAGGCGTAATCGTGTCTGTTTATACGTCCATCAGCGTGAGTAACAGTTCAGTCCAGCTCTGCTTTACTGTGGTCAGAAGATAAGTGCTGTGTCTGTCTGCTGTCTTGGCGCAGTGCAGGAAGTAAAAAAAAAATAGAAGAAGGAAAGTGGCAACACTTTGTTCCTGGAAACAAAGTGGTAAAGTTTTCAGCTCTAAAGTCGAGAGACCTGAGCAACACTGATATGTGTATCACCACTTTTACTAGAGCCATGATTGATTGAAATCAATGTATTAATTAAAGGCAGGGTAAGCAATTCTAATACATACTTTTTTTTTTTTTGAATGAATATCTCTTTAACTGCTCACTGAGTAATAATTAGCACCTCCTAACTGCCTACTGTTTTAGTGAGTGCACTGTAAAAAAATAAAACCTGAAAAACTGTGGGAGGGTACTTAGGAGAATCATTGGTGAGCTGTGTTTTGTTGATGTCTTGTTTCATATATCAACAGACATGACGTACTGCCTTTAAGATGGCTTTGCAGAGTCATGAGAGTTCACTCATGGGGGGAGGGGCTTGTACGTACCTCGTCACTGGTGACACATTCCTGGGAGAGCTGATTGAGATGAGTCCAGATTGTGTTTCTCAGGAAGTTAATACGCTCCACTGACTGTTTTTCAAACATCTGCAAGTAAAACATCAGACAGAAATTTAGCTCATTCACACCACTGTGCATGTCATCGTCAGACCCGGCCCATCGTTCTTACCTCGCAGGCCTTGACGTGCTCTTTCAGCCAGTCGTCTCGGATCTTTCCCAGCGCGGTCACGTTCTGCTGGTATGACCTGTCTGCCCAGTGGAATGCAGGATTAAAGACGCACTCATCGTGTTAATGTTTCCCCGCTTTTTGTTTTTATTGTTAAACCATTAAACCTCGGGTGAATTTCCAGAATTGGCAGCCCCGAAGCAAACGTTCTCACAAATAAGTGTATCATCATTTATGAGGGGACAGTGGAACGAGACGTTTCTAATAATTCATCAAGAGCAGCAACGAGTGCGGCAGATTCAGAGGGTGCAGGGACATTTGCATCTGGAATAAAAGAGGCAGACTTGACAAAAGCTCAAGCGTCAATGGACAGTAACTAAACTCCATATTGGTTCCAGCATTAAAGCCAGTATCTTACCAGTGGCCTCATGGGTTTGCTTTTAACTGTACGAGACAGAGATTAAAGTGACGCTACTGAAGACTTAAAGACAGGGTGCACAGCCAATAATGTAGTTGCATTGCAAAGCATACCCGTAATGATGCAATCAAATCGTTAGGAAAATGTCCAAGCTCGTCTATGAAGTAAGAAACGACCTCAGTCAGACCTGATGCATCATTTCGACTCCTCAGCAGTGAGGAAGTCAGGAGGTTTAGTCAGAAGCTACAACCATCCTTCACACAAAAGGCTGTGACTGAATGTTACAGTAACCTGCTGCCCATGTGTGAGTGAAAGACCACATGTTCAGCAGTGTAGATAAATTAAATTAAAAAAAGACACCCCTGCATTGCTGGGTAGCTTACCTGCCTCTTCTGCATTCTGTTTTGCCTGCTGTGCCTTTGCATGTAGCTGAAAGATAATAAAGGTCACATAAGTAAAGGTCAGTCACGTGGCTGCTGTATAAAAAAGTACGGTCAGTCTCGTGCCTTCGTGAACTACGTGGAGTCCAGGACTATTTTGCAAACATTTCTCAAATGCAACAGAAACTTCCACACCTCTATCATGTAATGGGGGTCGGTTTTGTCTCCTTACCTTGTCGATGTGCTTGGCGTTGTTGGTGTTTCGGTTCACGTTCTGATCGGCCTCTTCTTTGTCTCGACACTTTTGCTCGTACGTCTTCTTTGACTGGAAACAGAACCACAGTCAGCGTTCGTCTGCTCTCATCCACCTTTATCAACCGTCTGTCGCCGCACACATTTGGAAAGCCAAAGTTAACGTAGTTTACTGACGTCTTAACTAAATCTGCTGTGCTTTAGTCAGAATGGGACAGGGTCAGCACCACAGCTCCCTCTGAAACCATTAAAAAAACCAAACAGCTTGACCAGCCACGCCCACACTGTTGATCCAGGACAATGAATGTCAATGAAATGAAGAAATTACAACAAATTAGTCTCTTCAGAAAAGTCTGTTTCGAACATTTAAGCCGTATTAGTTGGCACATGGACATAGTTACTCGCAGACACCAGTACTCTTTACTTTTGGAAAGTATTTCGAGTCCAGAGGAAGTTTGTGCAGCAAACTTCCGCCTGCAAATCGAAGCTAAATCCTTATACTGAAGAGACTAGGCTAAGTGCTTTATAATTGAACTCTCTTCCATTTCCTCATTTACACTGCAAAAACGTATTTCTAAGAAAGTAAAAAAAAAAAAACTTGTTCCATGACGAATGGTCCTGTTTTAAAAGCATACATCTAATTTAAGAATTCTAGCCAAGCATTTTTTTCTTACCCCATTGGCAGATTTTTTTGTTTTTCCTTAATATAAGACATTTTGACTAGATTTAGGATTACAGTATTCTTAAATGTCTTGAAACAAGTATTTTTTTTAAACTTTTTTAGAAATTAGTTTTTGCAGTGTAAACACGGACCTTTGCTACTTCATAAAACTACTGAAGTCTGGAACTGCTTTGAATAGCAAAGTATGAAGCGCCAGCTACAGATTTTCAACTTCCACTTATAAGTAACAGCGAGCGCCGCATGAACTGAACTGGTGGGTGCAGACTGCAGGTGGAAATACAAATGGGGAATCTGGATAATTCCACTCTGAGCTGGTTCTTTTTTTGTGACAGTATCCAGTTTTTGAACTGGAACACCAAACACCGAAACACATGCTTTCATGCATAAAAAAAAAAGGATTTTTATTTCATAATATATCCCCTTTTAATCAACTGATCGGTGTATGACTTCTTCTTTTGATGAGGATTTCTTTTAATGCTTTAATTCACTTCCCAGACTCGTCAATACAACTTCCTTCGCAAAAGAGGAAGGACAGAACAGCAATGAAAATGGCGTTTTCATCTCACAACTGAAACTCAACTCACATCCTTCAAAAAGCATTATGTAGTTATGTGCCTGTTGTCTTAACTTCTGTTTTTTGTTTTTGTTTTAGGAATATATACCACAACACTTAAAAACGACTGCATCATTGATAAGACACACGTCAACGTGAGAGAATGTCGGATTTTTTTTTTTTGCGTGACTGAATCTACGTGCTAACAGCTCCAGTTCAATGACACATTACCTAAAAAAAACAGAAACCTTCTTGCAGGAAAATAATATAATTTTATTTCCATATCTACTTACGTCCATCGTCCTCTTGAACTGTGTGGACTTCTGTTTGTGCAGCAAATCCATGTTTTGCTCTATCTATAAAGACAAGTTCGCTATGAAATCGACACATCACACGGACGCTGCCATCACTTCGGTGAATCGCCACACAGCTAAAACGCCAACCTTCTTCCTCGTTTCTTTGTGCTTTTCTCTGAATTCTTCTAGTTTCTTGGCCTCGTCCCTCATGGTCTGTGCCAGCTGTAAGTGTGACAGACTCACCTGTTCAGTCTCTGCAAGGTTAAAAAAAAAAAAAAAAAAAAATAGTGGTTTAATTTGCAAAACACACAAAAAGTGTATAAGATTCAAGAATGTTTTGCACTCACGTAGTTTAAATATGTCCAGGGATCTCTTTAATGTACTTCAAAAAGAAAAGAAAAGAACATTAAAGAAAGCTTAACACATTAAAAGTGCTTATAATGGAAGCTGATGCTAAAAGGACAGATTGCTGTTAGGATTTGGGTTTGTTGTGTGGATTTTGGTCTGGTGAGTCTGGTCTTGATATCTCTGTCCCTTTTGGTTGTCGTGTGCTTTACTTCCTGTTTTTCTACTTTTCTCGGCCACATCTATCCGATGCTTTGCCCCTGTGTCTCGTCAGCCCCGGTGTATAACATATATATATTTTGTCTTTCCCTTGACCCTTCACCGTTTTCTCCTGGCACTGTTTCCTTGCTAGTTATTCCCAAGCAGCAACCATCCCACTTCGAGGCTGAAGCTCATCCAGGAAGTACAGGTTACAGGTTACTGACAACTAGGTGCTCACTGCAAAAAACCAAAAACAAAGAGCAAATCCCCATCGATTCCCTCCTCCTAAGTGCCAAGTTTGCAGCAGAATTAAACATATTTACGGCCTGGTTTTTCATGAACAGAGAACCGGTATGAAACCTAACACATTGGTCTATTTAATTCAGTTCTTGAGTTACATAGCTACCGTTTAAATTAATTTCCAAGAAAACAAACAAGTGGAATGGAGAAGTTGGCTGATTCTCAGAGAGAACTCAAATCGTCAACGCCATCAGCTGAATTTCAGTTTTGTGGTTTCAAAAAAAGAGCCTGCAAGAATTCTGTTGATTTAAAAGTCAAAAGCAACAAAACTCCAATCACTGAATATTATACAATACATTAGGAGCTGCACAATACCCATTTATTACATTAGTGACAGTTAATTTTAGACATCATATAAATATCATCTATTCTAAATAGTGAGAGTGCTCAGATTGCAACCCCCCCCCCCCTTTTTTTTTTTAGCCAACCCTGGCTTTGAGCACATCCAGATCATATCTAGATAGTAAGCATGCATTTCGCGTGGTTTTGGACTCTTTAGATTGTCAGTGAATTCTAACTGTAATTCAGTTTGTAGGTAGGTCAGCGACACGCAACAGTTACGGTTATGGATTTGAGATTTCCCACTTCCACATACGGCCCCTGAACGCACCACTCTGTTTCAAAAACGGTGTTGTGTTCAGAGGGACAACCTTCTGGCCCCAACGCACGGAAGGAAAATACGATCTGAAAGTGAAAAAGAAACTGGGAAAAAAAAAAGGAGTTCATAATTTCACAACATGTGTAAGTAAGTCATTTATTGAAAAGAATTTGAGAACTCAATCAAAAAAATAATAATTTAATTAAAAATAAAAAAAACCTTTCCCTTCAATTTCTGTTTTTGTCTGAATATGCTTCCATTTCCATTTTAAGTTTTAGACTTTCATCTAAAAGATTTGTTTTTAAATAACAAATCTAAGCACTGACTAACAAGATGAGGACGTGGCGAAGTGACCACGAGTGAAAACCATCTAAAACGAGTCCAAAAGGAGGAAACTGCTTCATAATGAAACAACAACTAAAGCTGCCAAATAAAACGTGAAAGTCAAAAATAATAGGCGGACAGAAAAGCAGCTGATATGGACTCCATGGAAAACTAAAAGTCGGCTTTCATAAACTGTGACATACTTGTTTTGGGTTACAAGCCATAATTAAACCCAGCTATTGATGTGGTCAGTGATGTCAGCTATGGTGACTAAAAGAAATAACATTTAATTATCGTTCCAGTTTATCAGTAGATTACCCAAATAAAAAAATAAATAAAAAAATGAATCACTTCCCAAGAAAAACATTAACTTGCTCATGTGAGCTTTCTCACTACAGACAGCGGACACATTTGTGCCTGACCTGGGCTACTTCTGGCACATGTGGCCCAGTTAGGACGCCGGCGGGTGCTATGTGGGCCAGATGCATCTTAAAGTGTATGAACTGGGCCAAATGTGGCCCAGACACCCAGAGAAAAAAGGAGATGTTTCCACAGTGCTGGGTAGATCAGTTACAAAAACCTTTTAAAATCGTCAGCGCTGCTCATGGCTAATCTAATCACTTTAGAAGGCCTGGACCCCCCCACCCAAATGTACTTCATGCATTTACATTATATCTGAAACTAACAATTACAAGAAGACCACCATCACTGAAAAGAATGATGATAAAGTAAACAATATCTAGTGTATGGTCTTCCTCAATTAGGCTTGCTTCCTCTTAACAGTTTAACATCTCTTAACAGAAACATAACCAGACTGATCATGTGATCGTTGAGTGAACAGGAACTAAAAGTGCTGGTGAAGAAAAAAACGTGTTCACGCTGCTTCATTAAATGTGGCAAACTAAAGTAACAGCGTCAGTCGTCATTTCCAGCTTCAACTTGTGAAGCAGAGAGGGAGAATAATCTCAGGGACGCGGACAGCGCTGCAGAGACGTGCATTTAACCCGCAGAAAGCTTGCGTTAAAGACAGTCAAACACATAATAACAGGTTTGCTTACTTCATCTCGTTGTGTCCGCAAACCTTCTTGGACAAACCGAGCAGATCTTTGGCGTATTTCTCTTCAATCGCTGCCCTGACAAAATAATAACAAGAACAGGTTTAACATGCAAGCGTGCACGCACAAGACATTTAAAGAATGAGGACAATCTTCTGGCTGACTATGAGTTTATGCAGGAAAAACACTGACTACACTGATAACGTCCCTAATTTGGATTTACACACAATTTTGAATTCAGTAAGTGGGCTTCATAACTTCATATGCAAAACTATTGGTTAAGTGATAAATATGAAAAAAAAAGACATTTACATTGACATGGACGGTGCCATAAACTGGTGCGTTGGCGCCTAACACAGACAATGAGTCATTTATTTATATGAAAAGTATTTGGCATCAAATTGTCATGCAGCATTGTAGGAAAGGTAGATTAGATGTTTAAAATTATGTATTTATTTGTTTTAGAATTGGTCTGCTGTAGGTGGATGTTGGTGTATAAATATGTAATATTATAAGATACAGCTGTTCAACTGAGGTCATAGCTACGCAGACGGAAAAGGTTATAACTGCTGACATTTCACTGAAAAACAGCAAAATGTAAAATGTATAAACTCATGTAAATTTAAACTGGTTGAATTAAAGTTGGAAAAATCCACAGACTCACACCGTATAAAGCAGCCCTGATGCTTTATATGATAACAGATAAAATAAAATAAAAAAGGCCAGCTGTCAGCTTTTAAATCCAAACCAGGAAAAAACTCCTCAGGCTCATTTTATTTTTGATATTTTTGATATACTGTTGTTTATCCCCGTGGGGAAATTCTGTCTCCGCATTTGACCCATCTGGGCTGCTGGACCCAGAGTGGTGGGCTGCCAGTTCATACAATTCTATTGAGTCTGATTAATCAAGAAGTCCACAGGTTATGTATAAAAACTCAAGAGGCAACATTTAGTTGAATCTGGTCATTTTTTCCCCCCACAAACACAGATTATCACAGTTAAAGACATTGTGTACATGGTTTAAGGACTCACTTCTTTTTAATATTACTGTAACTTTCAGTCAAATAAGTCTTGCCGATTTTATTTTAAACTGCCAGGACTTAAATAAACACTTTCAGTTCTAAAATAAGGGAACTTTCACTTCTGCTACAGCGTAATATCCTCCTTTTTGTAGTTCAGTTGTTTCATTACAAAAATAATAATGTATAAAATAAATGACCTAATTTTTCATAGATTTTCAAAAAATATAACCTCATCATCCGTTTGTGTGTGCGTTTGTGTGTGTGTGTTTGCATGCAGATGTAAATGTGCACATCGGATTAATTATTACAAGAGGAAGGACAATGACAAAATAAAAATTTATGACTTTTCTGTCTATTGATTTGGTATTAGGTTTTATGTCACATGCCCTACATAACAGGGCTGGGGATTGAACCAGCACCCCTTCAAGCATAAATCATGGGCAGCTGTAATATTTGAAAGAATTTGCTGTCTTCTTGCAAGGCAGTTTACTGTCAACTCTCCACGTCCTCCTCCTACTTCCAAGCCCTTCATGTTTTAAAATGTCATATTGTACTTTACACCTTAAAAGTAATAAACTTTGCTGTTTTCACAGAAACTCCAGAAAAGTCAATAGTTCACATTCGCTTTCATTTCCTTCCCATCCTCTTTACGAACACCACCGTGGGCTGAACTTATACCAATCCCAAATATGTTGAAACAACTCGAACATCTAGCCGGTAAGTACGCTTCTACTACTGAGATACAGATATTTCGCACTCATCACACATTTGGTCCATGCCACTACCTGGCTTTCATGAAGTCCTCCACCTCCTTGCACGTCCTTTTGCCTTCATTGAGATACTGAATGATCACATCGTAGCCACCGGTGCTGGTCAGATCTGTGTTCTGCAGTCAAGAGGAAACGCACGTCACTCATCTTCCACGGTTGCCCACTTCATCAATAAACACTGTATAAAAAAAGACCTTGCAACACCTCTGGACACATGCTTGTGTGAATCTTTGGTACACAGTGCAAATTGATGTTTTGCACGTACACCTCCATAATTTGGGTAAGGTGAGGGTAATAGCCTGTAATCATCCTCACCATGGAGACTTTCTTCATATGATTAAGAGGCTGCACTGCCAATTCAATCATAGAGCGGTCTATGAGGAAATTCCCTTCTATATAAATACATTAGTTGAATGTATCTATATACTGTTATGAATAATTGTGTTCAAGAACAACTTGGTGTATTTCCATTTTATATTAACCGTCTCAGAAAGATTTTTTTTAACCCCACATCAGTTACATTTAATGTTTATTTGTCCAAAACAACATGTTGAGTCAGAAACATGATAAGGTAGAATCAGAGACACAGTAAACTTAACTTCAATTTTAAATATATATATATATATATGTATATCTTAAATGTTAAATGTCATATTTGTATTGATGATGTTTTCGCACCTATTTAATTTAATTAAATATTGGGATATACTTGTCCAAAAATAAACTTTAAAAAAAAAAAAAAACTTAAACTGACAATAAAAAAAATAATCGAGCTCAAACCAATTACTCACCCAGAAGCAATCTTTGAAATTAAGGTTTTTCATGCTGCAGAGCTGCAGGTTTATTTTGATCACTCCTCTGTGTCAGCTCAGTCTCTACTGTCAACTTCACCTACAAGCAGCTGAGCTACTCACAATGACGCATGCGCAGTGAAAGCAAGGAGTCCCAGAAACAATGACGGTCTGATGATGCTGCCATCTGGTGACTGATGGCGGCACGTGCAGGGCTAACACGTTGTTAGTGCGTTCAAAGTAAAACAAATGACTCTATCTCACTCTCTCTCTTTTTTTTTTTTTTGTCGGACACTGCTACCGCTGTGGCCGCCTCCACCTCCACAGGTAGCTTTCAGTGTTGTTTGAAAGATGGAAAGTAGAAAGATAAAGGTTTGCGCGGAAAAGCTGTGGAAACAGATGCAGCTAAAT
>JBAMYA010000004.1:5434304-5466600 GCA_037176975.1 Arrhamphus sclerolepis | reverse complement strand
GGCTGTTACAAGATGAAAACTCCAAACCTTTCAGAGTAAAAAGATTATCGTGTTGTTGTTTTTTTTTTTGAAAATGTAGCGGCTCCAAAGGTTATTGAATTTTCTTATGAAAGCTTGGTCTCTGAGAGTAAAGAACACATGTTGAACACTGAAATCCTGCAGGACTTATTGCCAATCAGAGGCGTCTAACTGCTTTCAGGTCTTTTGTCTGTTGAGTCAAAGCTATTGCTGTCACGTAATTATGGGCACTAAGACTTTAGAACATATATTTTTGAGCAGTTAAGTCTTGGTGAAATATGTTCCACACAGCAGCACTTGTGCAACCCTTCGTTCAGCTTCAAAATAGTCTCAGCTTGTACTGAGCTTTGTCAGAAATTGAATTAAGGAGAGACTAGCAAACAAGTCAAATCAATTGTCGAAACCTCAGTTTATACCTTCTGTCCATTTATCAATTCACTCTGTGCAACACTTGGCATTCACCGTTGATGTATGAGGGGTCTATCTACCGTACATACTGAGGGCTAACTCTGCTTTCAAGCACATACCACAGATTCAATATTATGACAAAAAAAAGTTTGTCAAAGCTTTGGAATTTAATGATTTTCTGCATTAATTTTCTATATAATATGAACTAAATCATCATCCTATCATGAAGGTAAGTTTGCAGGACCCAAATGCAGGAGCTGAAGGCAGGAGTAAGCCAAACATAATTTCTTTTGGACAAACATGGCAAAACTGTGAAGAAATCCCAGGCATGAACACAGGGAGCAAACCATACAAACCAGCACAGGGCAGACAAAAACAGCACATTATATACACACTGAGGGGTAACAAGACACAGGTGAAACATATGAGGGGAATCAGGAACAGGAAAGTCAAACAGAACATAACAGGACTTCAAACTAAAAGCAGGAAAAAAAAAAAACAGAAACTACCACCAACACTGAAAAAACCCCAAACTAAAACCTAAACCATGACACATCCAAGTCAAAGGGATAAACAAACACAATGTACTCGAGAAGATAACACGCAGACAGTTATACTGTCCCATGTCTTTATTGAGTATTAAATATTCACAATGCTGGAGGGAAAAAGAAATGAACCCTTGGAGCAAACAACTGGCCCTAACCACATCCAGGAGGAATCTTTGGGTTGTTCCTCTTCCCAGAACCACTTCAGTTCAGAAACATTTGTTTGATATCTGGTCTGCACACTCTTGAGGTCTTTCTGCAGCATCTTTATTGCCTTAAGCCCTAACCCTAACAGCCTTTGTCTCTGCCTATGCATCAACCCCAGGTCATTTTGACACTTAAGGCCTGTGAGGGTTGAGACACATGTATCAAACTCAAAGACAACAAGTAAAATCCGGCTTGCCACATTTTATCTTGTCCCTGATAAAAAGACTAGATTCAATGTGACTGTCCATTTCATTCGGTACTGACATCAAAAATTAGAACAACTGAGGTGGACAGAAGCTGGTTTGTGTCAGAAAGTCAGGATTTAGAGAATATTTGCAAAAGATTTTACAGCAAAAATTCTTGTGAAAACTCATGATTTTATGTCAAAATGTTACCAAACTTGATATTTTCCATAATGAAATTGTACGTAAAAAAGTCACAATTTATGTCTGTAAAAACTCTTGATCTTGCAAAATCTTAAGATTTACAACAAAGTTAGCTAATTAGCAAAATGTTTTCTTTATTTTAATTAATTTTTTTGTTTGTTTTTTTACTTGTGATTTTAGTACAAAAGGTTCAATTTTTTGAAAAAGGTGGTGACTTTTTTTTTATTTGATGGAATAGAGTTTGGCACCCCTGATATAGACGGTTTAACTCCTCTAGTTGTTTGAATCTTTGAATCCTTTCTTTGTCCCAATATACATGCATGCGAAGAGAATGGATAAACTAACCAAAGTATGTCAGTGTCAAATGTAGCGATATGCAGCTCAGCACTGTACATTTCTACATCTTGCATGGTTTAGTTTTTGCCTTCTTGTCTGCATTGGATTTTTTTTTCAACTTCTGGGTCATGCCAGGGGCAGGAACTGTGTAGCATGCACAGAACATAATATTACAGTTCCAGCTGATTTTGTTCAATTTCAGTCAGGCTAAAATGTTTGAATGCATTTCAGTTGGGAAGATGCTCTTTTTTGCTTTTTTTCCTAAATGTCATGTAAGTGAGTGACCTTTACCCTCTTTAAGTCCTGTGTTTTGTTTAAGATGAAGTACCAATGTCAGTGAGGTTGTTACTTTTGGCCTCGTGGGATGGCTAAAGGGCCTTTCAGAAATAACGTGGTGCTCTGCCCTGGAACACATTCATTTCTATGTTTGCATGTCTCTGTACCGCACCAAGCTGAACGAGTTAAGGGCAAGAAGGGGTGCATTATTGCCATGTGCTAAAGTTAGACAACATTCAACGTGGGATCAGCTCCCACTAATGACACCACGACACGTCCAGTTACAGATGCCACTGTAGGACACCAACTAACATGGCTGACCTGCAGTCTGACCCTCTGACCACCACGTTTATATATTTTTGTGCCTCCCCGCTCTCTCTGTCCTCCATCCTCTCTGTCCTGTCTCCTTCCTCATTTCTTACTTTACCCAGCTGGCTTTCGGTAGGACAATCCCCTCAATGAGCTGGGTCCTGCTCAAGGTTTCTTCCCTAGGGAAGTGTTTCTTGCCAATTTTCAGATTAGGGTCATGCTCTGGGTTACTATTAAGTGCCTAGAGGTAGCCGTGTTGTAATAGATTATATATAAATAAAATTGAATTGAACTGAATTGCATAGATTACCTGGCCGCAAAGACAGTGAAGCGGAAGCCAGTTTGAAGTATGAAAGCTTTGGCTTAATAGATGTGTTTAAAAAAGTAGTAGCAGTGTAATTTGTTTTTTCTACTTCCACAGTAAAATGCTCAGCTGCCTGAACACCTCCAAATGGTCCACAGTTTTGTGAGTCGAAGTGCCTCTCTCATAGTTCAGTTGCAGGCCAACAACTTTTCCAGACACCTGAAATGGTCAGCATTAAGCTGAAGCTCTTGGACTATGAAGGTAGATTTGTGTCTTTATTATTCAATCAAAACAAAAGTTGCTTCAATCAAAAAATATATTTTCAATAATAAAAACCTTCGCTTCAGTCAAAAAAAATCCCTTTTCAATCAAAAATGTTGTGTTTGAATGCAAAAAAAATATTTGAAGACTGTTTTTATGTATAAGATTATTTCATGTGGTGTAAGTAATAAAAAGCTGCTTTAGATTCATTCATTTTCAGCTGATTCATTAACTTGTTAGCGTACATAAAAAAAGATATTGACTCTGAAAAACAGGTTTGGTGAATACAGACATTTGAAAAAACTAATGACTTGACTTGTGACTCGACTTGACTTGCTTGACTTAAGCTCTGACTTGGACTTGACTTACTTGATCCTCCTATAGAGATGACTTGGACTTACTTGAGACTTGAGGGCTAAGACTTGTGACTTACTTGAGACTTGCATGTATGGGACTTACTCCCATCTCTGTCGTGAGGCGGCCACCATGCTTAGTTTGGTTAGTTTTGACCCACACAAATAATGATCTGAAGAAGTATGTACATCAGGGGCCTCCAATTGATCCTTGAAGGGGCTGGTATTGCTGAGGTGTTTCCCAATACCAAAGTATGCAAGTACGAAATTGGTTATGTCAGAAGTACGGATTCCCGGAGGACGGGAGTACATTGGAACGGCAGCATACATGGTGACGTCACAGCCCAGCTCCGCTTTACAGGTTTTTTTTTTTTTTTTTTGAAGAGAAAACTGCGCGTCAGAGGCACAGTTTGCGACACGACAGGTAAGCCGGACGCGCCTGCCGCAGAGCCACTGAGGCTTGAGCCCAAAGAGTGCGTCAGCACAGCCGCTTCCTCCGGCAGAGCGGAGCGGCGAGCTCCGGGCCCCGCAGCCCGGCCGACCGGGCTCCATACAGCAAACCGCCGATTTCAGAGAAGCGTTGATCCATGTTTTTTTTTTTTCTTTTTACAGAATTACTAAAACTTTTTAAGGTATTAAAAATCATAAACACACATATAATATAATATGTATTAAACCCTGTTGTAAACAACTGGCAATAAAAAAAGCACAGGGCAGGATAAAAACCGTTGTGGTTGTGTTCTAGCGGTTGTGGACTAAGGTTGAAGCGAAATGCATTCTGGGATATTTTGCCGCCCAAAGTCTTCACAAGTCGAGTACACATCTGGGCATTCGGACCGGACTTGGGTACTTGTGTACTTTGTATTGGAACAGTACTTCGGCTGTGACTGATGACGTATCTCAAGTACGCAAGTACAGAGAAGTACACGTATTGGGAAACGCCCCAGGTATTTGTTCCAACTATGCAGCTGCACAGCTGACTGGTTTCATTCAATCAGCTGAACTGTCTTCATGCGCATGATGGTCGCCTCACGACACGAGCGTCCTAGAAGGCTGGCAACGTGCTCTCCAGCAATCCTGCCGCTGTCTTGAGGGCTTCCCCGCGTGCACGAGCGATCTCCGGGGTCCACCTGGGACGGGGGTTGACCAGGTCAATATATAATTTTTTCAATTTTAATTCTGCATTTGAACAGTTTTTTTCTTTGATTGAAAATATTACTCTTTTGATAGAAGCAACTTTTTGGAATTGAATAATAAAGACACAAATGTCCTACCCATAATATGGCCCAAACACAAAAAAGATTACTTCAATCAAAAAAATTATTTTCAATTAAAAAACACTTCACTTCAATCAAAGGAAACATTTTCAATCAAATAAAAACATCGTTCAAATATTTTTTTTTGCATTCAAACATTTTTTTCTTTGATTGTAAAGGTTTTTTTTGATTGAAGCAAAGGTTTTTATTATTGAAAACATATTTTTTGATTGAAGCAACCTTTTTTCTGACTGAATAATAGAGACACAAATCTACCTTCATAGAAAATGAGCAGCGTTTTTCTTGAAATAAATCTGCTGCAAGAAAGAAAAATGGGAGAGAAAAAAATGTGTACAGGTCTGAGCAACTTTTGACAAACACTAAAGTGTGTTGACAGCATGACCTGCAATGGACACGTTATTGTCAGACCTGGAACTTGGAGGAGTGGAGGTCTTATGAGTCATCTAGGCAGGCATGTTTGCATTGTCCATCTTGGGAGGCGAAAGAGAGATTGCAGCAGGAAACGGCAAGAAAAAGATGGCCTCCTGCTGCAGGGCATTATATAACAAAAATAATGTTCAGAGGAGCAACAAAAAAAAGACAAAGTTGTTGACTTGGTCTCACAGTAGTCTAAATCTAAATCCAGTTAAACAAGTATGGTCCGAGAGTTGAGAAAAAAGAAAATCCTGATCCACTGATACATATTTAACTAATGATGTGCTGCTAAAAAAACTCATTAAGTGGTTTTGTGGAGTTCACATATCTGTGATGAGAGTTGTTTTTAATGGTATAGCACAGTTATATATGATAAAAGCATTTTAATGTGCTGCTGCCTTTGTTTTTATAGTTGTTGTAGTTTCATGTTTGAACAAAAGTACCCTTAAAGAATAAAAGCGATGCAACTAATCAGAAGGGGCCCCTAAAACTGCAGTAGTTAAATATTAAAGGTTAGAAACTGCAGCTTGTTTTTTTTCCATTCTGGGTGGTCTAATTTGAATAAGGGGGGAAAAAACTCACTTTTGAAGGCAAACGTGTCCTCAAGTGTGTCGGTTTTAGTAACTAAAAGTGTTTCTTTTTCTTCTTAGATCTTCTGGCCGTCAATAAGGAACATCTTCATTCCTGTGTTTCTCAACTGCTGGCTAGCTAAATGTGCTCTGGAGAACATGATTGTGAGTGGAAACCATAAACTATATTGTGTGTGTGTTTGTGTGTGTGTGTGTTAATGCTGCGTTTTCAATCATTTTAATCGCTTTGTTTTGGAAAGATAATCACCGTCTTATTTCTCTGCACCGGTTTATTTAGGCTTCCATGCTCGCAGTCGTTCATTTACGTACGACCCACTCTCCCACACAGGGTGGTGCACACATCAGTTGCAGTTGCATTAGCATTTTATTGTTGTTTCACGCTGCAGAAGAGCGCGTCAGAATCATTTGCAGAAGCAATCAGCGCAAGTTTAATGTCTTTATTTAAGATAGATTCTCCTTGGATTTGCATCTCCAGATGTTAAAGTGTGTTGTTCATTGCGGTTTAGAATGACGTCCACAGAGCCATCCAGAGGACCAACTCAGCAATGTTCAACCAAGTCCTCATTCTGATCTGCACCCTGCTCTGCCTCGTCTTCACTGGGTGAGGACCCGTTTTGAAACAATTTATCTTGAGTTGTAGAGTTATAGATTATGGTTGCAGCGCATGTACAGAGGCTACAGTCCTCCTGCAGCGGTTGCAGGTTCAACTCCTGGCCTGCAAACCTTTGTTGCCTGAAACCACCCCCCTCCCCGCCCAATTTTCTTGTCCCTGAACTGTCAATAAAGACAACAAGAGCCAAAAAGAAAAAAAAAAACAAAAACCAGCATCATTTTACACTTTAGTTCAGTCACATTAATGTAATGAAAATGCTGTATTTTCCCACGTGCAGACAGACAATTTTCTTGTACGACATTAATAATGAATAAATATTCATGGTTTTATAATGGGTAGCAATTTCATGAAAATGTTCTTATTATTTCCATCTTCCCTTTGCTAAATTACGTAATTATTTTCAGGAAACATTTCTGGCAAGTGTGAGAGAGATATTGAGTTTTTGTTTGTGTTCACTAAAAGTTGAGAGTGAAATGATGTCAGTAGAGGTGTAAAGATAATTGATCATCAAGGAACTGTGGGTGTAGAAAGTCAAATTAATTGTTATATCATTATGTGGCCCAAAATTAAGAAAGTATTGTAATCTTTTTAACCATATTTTTAAGCAGTTGTTTAAATTCAGTGCTGCAGGTTCATAAGAAATAATGCCTATTAGATATGAGTTTGTGTTACTTACAGAATTTTGTCATTTGTTTGACAGCACGTGTGGGATTCAGCACCTGGAACGAGCAGGCAAAAACCTCTCCCTGTTCAACTCCTTCTACTTCTGCATCGTCACCTTCTCCACCGTGGGCTTCGGAGACGTGACTCCCCGCATATGGCCCTCCCAGCTGCTGGTCGTCATCATGATCTGCGTGGCTCTGGTGGTGCTGCCTCTGCAGGTGAGAAGGCGTCACGAAAAGAAATAAATCTTTGCCAACTGTTGCACTTTTGCCTTCGCGAGCTCCAGCTGAAAATAAATACGCCGTGTGTCAGTTTGAGGAGCTGATTTACCTGTGGATGGAGAGACAGAAGTCTGGAGGGAACTACAGCCGCCACAGAGCTCAGACAGAGAAACATGTAGTGCTGTGTGTCAGCTCCCTTAAAATAGACCTGCTCATGGATTTCCTCAATGAATTCTATGCACATCCCAGGCTGCAGGTACCGAACGCCACACACGTGCATGTTTCTCCGTGCATTTGCGCAGTAGATACAGACGTGATTCTTGTTCGATCTCTAAGGATTACTATGTGGTGATCCTGTGTCCGAGTGAAATGGACCTCCAGGTGCGAAGGGTGCTTCAGATTCCCCTGTGGTCTCAAAGAGTCATCTATCTGCAAGGATCTGTCCTCAAAGACCAGGATCTGCTGAGAGCCAAGTAAGTGGCAGATCCTGAGAGTACTGGGCTTAGGGGAGATGTTACAGTATGATGATGGTGTGGAACAGAGAGCTTCAACGTTTTATGCCTGAGAGCCATACTGGTGAGATGAAGACATCAGGAGCGCAGCTCACAAAAGAACATCTTATTAGGCCTGAACTAATGTTGGAGTTTTTAATGAGTTGTAACTTCAAAAAGATCACCCAAGAACAGATAAATGTATCTTTTTCAAAACATGTCCACCCAGATATTCTGTCATTGTGTGGGGTCTCACTGATGGTTTCTTTGGAGACTTAACTGATTGATTGATCAGTTGAATCTCAGATTCCTTTAATAAATTTGAATCATGTAGGTTTTATGAATGAGAGTGTGAGAGAATATTAAGACTGGTGGAAGGCAATAAATGCCCACTTTCAGTCTGGATTCTAATGTGAAGTTTATTTCTCTTGTTAAAGGAGGTTCATAAGTCAGTCTACACCCTTTCATACGACTGATTTCGTTGAAGTTGAATGCAGTTCCACAACATGCAGGGCAGAATGTGCCTTGCAGAGCTACAAACACGCTAGGGTGACAAATTCACTGCTTTTTACAGACTTAATCATGTTACCTTCTTTCTTTGATAGTAATTTACACTCAGGAAGCGCCAACGACACGCTAAGTAGTTTAGTAGGCGTTTCACAAAAGTTATTTTATTTGACCATTATTGAAAGGCTGTGCAACATTTGGACCAGATATGTCATATCTTACATCAAAAACGAAAGAAATAACTTCACTATGTACATTTTACAGGGGGTTTGATCAATGAGAAGGTTTGGAGCATATAGAAGTAAAGGGCAGGGTATGTAGCAGACTTGCATCCTACATCTCTCTGCTTTTCAAATCCTCCCACACTTGTTTTTTTTTTATTCCGCACCCATCTGGTTTTGTTAATCATATGCAAAAACACTTCTACATATACAACATTTAAGGTTGTTTGTGCATCTGCAAGGCATTTGCAGGCAGTGTTATATGTGAATATAAAATTGTAAAAGTTACTTTTATCCTCTCGCTGTCTCTCTTTACTCCCCTGAGACAGGTGTTTCCTTTTGTCCTGTTGTGATTTCTTTATGCTGTTGCTCTATTTTATTGTTTGTTACACTGCTGCAGAATGGATGATGCAGAGGCTTGTTTCATCCTGAGCAGTCGGAATGAGGTGGACCGCATGGCCGCGGTAAGACATGCAACAGTGAATGAATTATATTTATTTTTTTAAAGCCAGGTTCTAATTAATCAGAAAATGCACCTTGTCTTGTTGTTATTTCAGGACCATCAGACCATCCTGAGAGCTTGGGCAGTGAAGGACTTTGCACCAAATTGTCCTCTTTATGTCCAGATACTCAAACCTGAAAACAAATTCCATGTTAAATTTGCAGGTGAGAAATTTTTAACTGTTAAAATGACTTTTTTGCTTTCTGATCATCAGTAACTATATTGCAATTTCATGACTTTTTTTTTTAATCTGGAAGAAGATCCTTGTAGGAATAAATCTCTTCCACCTGCATTGTGTAAAATACTTTTTTTTTAATTAGTTACCATAAAATTCTTAAAAGATGATAAGCTGTTAATTTCAACACTTTCTCCACTGCCACAAAGTGCCTCTCTTGTCCCTTGGATATGAAATCTCCCTGGTTCATTGATTTAAACTTTGATATTCCTGCACAGAACCTTAAATGAATGGAAGTTCAGGCACTTGTACAATTTGTATTTGTACAAGTATTTATTTCTAATTTATCTGTATTTATTTCTCATTGCCAGGGAACCAAAAGCTTCTCCATCTGATCGATGCACGAGGCCAAATAGAAATGTTTCTCCCACTTCCTGGATGTAACGATTAAAGACATTCAATTCAGTTCAGTTTTATTTCCTTTAGCCCCTTTCAAACACAAATGCAACTCAAAGTGCTGAAAAAAAGCAACATGACAAAACTGAAATGACTTTGAATCTCTTATTTGAGGGACAACTGGAGGTGTTAAGTGGAGTTTTGAACTTTGTCTTGGAAGGCGACCATAAACGAGAGACGACTTCGATGACCTCGCATCGACCTGATTGGCTGTTAGCTCACATTGTGCTCACACCACGCAGACATACCTAAGAACGCTGTACGTTTAGTATATTTATCAAAAATGACAAGCTGGGTTGCATAAAATTTAGTTTTCAATTACAAGACATAATAACTGAGCAAATGAAAGAAAACTTAATTGTCCAGTTATTCATAATCTCAAAAAGAACTTTTTATTGACTTTGTTTGGCTTTCCTTTACTTCTGAGAACAGACTTGGTCCATTTCAGCATGTGGGATGCCAATCAGAGGTGTACTCAGTCCTCTTCTGTCTCATACTGGTTTTACTTATTGTTCATTTTCAGATCATGTCGTGTGTGAGGAGGAGTTCAAGTACGCCATGCTGGCTCTCAACTGTGTGTGCCCTGCTACTTCTACTTTGGTCACACTCCTTGTACACACTTCCAGTGGACGGTTAGTCCTCTCTTCAGGCCTGTTGATTTCTCCTTGATGTGATTGAGAGTTTAGATTTCTTCACATGCGGTCTATTGAACCGGTGCAAAGACATGAGAAAGCCAAAGCCGGAGGACAGACGAAAGTTTATTGAGGATGTCAGCAGGAAGTAGAGTCGAACATTGATTTTTTTTTCTTTCCTTAGTAAAACAGTTAAAAAAAGCTCTCTAAAGCATACAAAGTGTTTTTTTTTATTATCACTGACTGAGAGAAACTCATGTGATAAAGGATCAATACGCTTTGCCACTTAGTGATTTCTTAGAAAATTCTGGTATTTAAAAAAGAAAAAAAAAAAAAAGTAGATGAAAGTGTTCATTTTTGTGAGTAAACGCACACAGACACATCACAAAAAACTCTTATAATCAGGATCACGCATGACTTTTCTCCATTACCTCAGAGTCCAATCTTGCTCTCTTACTGACGTGGAGAAAACCGGGCTGGGATGGAGACCAGGCACTGGGCCAGTGATGATGTCACCTGGTCTCAGGACCGGGATCCCAGGGTCATACTTTGGAGGTTCTTTGCTTGAAAGTATCTAAACTTGTTTCAGAAAAAGCACTGAGTGAAATAACTGAGAGAGGAGAATCAGAATCTTGAATCCTGCAGAGCCGTTTATTTTCTTCACAGAACCAAAGGAGCCTGAGTTGTCTAAGAGCTGAAGCTTAAGCGCATATACAGTGGTTTTTATACCCTTAACTGATTACGTGAGCTCTATCCTGGAGCTGGAAAGATCCGGCCTCTTTCGATTTCTTTGTACCTCATTTCAATCAAACTTATTGGTGTCCAGATGGCCTGAGCCCCAGTTCTTTTTTTACTCCAGTTGGTTTCAATGGTGTTTTTCCTATCTTGGACTTTTTTTTTTTTTTTAATGGTATGGAGACTACAATTTTCTGAGCTATCTGCGTTTTCTTTCTTCTAGAAGCTATGATGCATAACCTGTGGTCTCTTTCCAGCCTTGGAGGTACTGCACCTTCATACCATGACCTTCTGCAGCTCCCAGAGATACCATCATCTTTCCATCTCAGCTCCCCACCTGAGGATCGGGTGTTTTGATTTTCGTTACTTATTAACTGACTGGAGCCTGAGGCCTTCATCTGGACCAGGGGTCCCCAACTCCAGGCCTCGAGGGCGCCAATCCTGCATGTCTTGCATGTTTCCCTGCCACAGCACACATCATTCAAATAAACGAATCACCATCAGCTGGTCATCCAGGTCTGCACAAGTCTGTTAACGACATGTTCATTTGTATCAGGTGTGTTGTGGCAGGGAAACATGCAAGACATGCAGGACTGGCGCCCTCGAGGCCTGGAGTTGGGGACACCTGACTGGACACTCAACGTACACATATATGGCTTGGCATAAATAATAGTCACAGACCCTCAGTTCTTTAAAGTGAAGTGTGAATATTTAGTGAGGTTATAAGTTTAAATTTACACCACATTACAATCAGCTCAGAACTGCAAATGTTCAAAATGACTGAAAACAGCCTCACTAAGGTTTCTTTTCTTTTTTGTTTTTTTTAAAGGGTATGTAGCTGTCAAGTCCAAATACTTTATGTTCTCTTTGTCTTGCATGTGTGGAAACCGTCTTTTTCTCACTATTAAGCATTCCTGCCTTCCATTTATTATTTTTTTCAATTAGAATTCACCAAATATTAAACTGATATGATCATTCACAATCTTTTTTTTTTTCCTGCCACCTCTGTCCCTTTAGCTTAATTTTGTTTATAATACTCTGAAAAATCATGATAGAAACATCTTTTCCATGATAATATATGTCTTCCCACACAGTTGTTTTAGGAAGAAGAAACTACTCACTGCATCATTTAGGCTTGAATAGCTTGCTACCAGCTGAAGTACTTTTAATCACTGCTGTTACATAATTGACTGCTTGAATGCATTTTTTGGCCAAGCAGTTTTTTTTTTGTCTATTTATTAATGTGTTGTCCTTTTTGAGTGCAGGTGATGCTTCTTTTTGTTGCTGCACATTAAAATTGTTCATTTAAAAGTAGGTTTAAAAGGGACCCGTAGTCATTTGTCATGGTCAGTGCGTAATTCTGCTGTTAACACCAAGTTTTAAAGGGCAGGGAACAAAATCCGATTCACGAGTCGTCTTATGTAAATATTAAAAAGAACTAAAAATGAAAAAACAAAAACTGCAGGGTTGTTCCAGGCATCCCTTCTTGCCCACTGAGCTCCGTCAATGTGGTTGAGCAATTACAGTAATTACCAGAAGTCCTTATGGAGAGCATATTAAAGCCAAGCCAACTGACTCAGAAATGAATCAATCCCTCTGCTTTCCCCAAGAGAACCATTGTCACCCAGAGGGTCTGCAAGGATGTGAGGGTTGCAGATGGGAGAGTTTTTCTATCTGCATGTGATGACTGTGTTTGCTCGCGAATAGATGTTACTGGTGTTACGGGGTTTGACTGTTTTCTGTTTGTTCATTTATATCAGAAAATGCATCAGTTTTAAAATATATTTGGTTTCCTGATCCATCTGTGTCTTCTCTGAATGACTGCAGAGAGGGACAGCAGTCTCCAGAGCAGTGGCAGAGGATGTATGGATGTTGCTCTGGCAACGAGGTCTACCACATCCGACTGTGTGACAGCAAGTTCTTTGGAGAGTATAATGGCAAAAGCTTTACATACGCCTCCTTTCACGCTCACAAGAAGTGAGTTATGAAGCATCCTCAGATAATTACAGCTTAAAAATGTAATTCAGCCATTTGCAGGGGTTTGTGCATTTTATAACAGTTAATTTTGCCTCTCAGGGGAGATTGCTTTCTGTGCACACTAGAAATAACAGAAGTGTTGTGCATATACATTGGCAAGTCATTTTTTTTTTTACATATATAGTATATAAATTCTACATCTACATAAAAGTATATATAGTTGAAACTGAATGCAATGTATTTCAAATTTCACAAACCAATATTTACTTGTATTTTGTCTTTGATTTGGAATTTGGAATGACTTTTGATAGCAGCAAAACATTTGAAAAAAGCTGAAACAGAAGCAGCTAAAGGTTGGCTCTGATACACTTTTTATGGTTTATTGAGAGTAAAATATGAGTTTATGAGATTTGGCATGTATGTCCCATTCATACACGAGTTCTGTTGAGAGTAATCAAGATTATTGACTTCAGCTGCCAGATAATTAACAGCACATGACATCATGTAATAACGATTTAACAACAACAAAGCCAAAATCAAGAAACTGTGGTAAAATCAGCTTAAGCAGAAACTTGAAGCTAACATTCACACTTTTGAGAGACAACATAAACAGTTTTCAGTATTATCCCTATGGAGGAATCTCTGTCCCTCTTCTCTTCACACTGCACTTTAGATCTTGGAAATATAAAGGCACGCATTTATACACAGCTCTCTTAAGACCATTAGTTTACCGCAAGCATGTTTCTTTTTTTAGCCACTCAGTTGCAGAGTTGCTGGTGTGCTTGGCAACATTTGTCCTTTTGTAATACACACCGTCAGTCAAGTTTTACCCATAGAGTGGATAGATGAGCCATATTGCTTTAAACTGCTGTCATCAGTATTGTTAAAGAGTCTCATTTGAAAATAAAATACTGTATTTTTGTATAAAAATGAGGTCATGGCTGACTCAGTAACTAGGCCTAGGCCCTGAGCCAGCACAACAAACCCAAATCATCACTCACTCGCCACCGTGCTTAACAGCTAGTTTTAGGTGTTTATATAGAAGTATTGCATAGTCACATGAATAAATGCCTCCAAATTGTGCAGAAGCTCCCCTATAACCCTTCCTCATGTGAAAAAGAAGTGCTTCTCTTCCACATAACTGTTCACTAAGAGCAAGTGTGTGATCTGTAGGTATGGTGTGTGTCTCATCGGTATAAAACGGGAGGACAACAAGAGCATCCTGCTGAACCCTGGTCCACACCACATTATGGCTGCCACAGACACCTGCTACTACATCAACATCACCAAGGAGGAGAACTCAGCCTTCATCTTCAACCAGGAGATACGAAAGGGCCGCCCTGCAGGAGGAATCTACGATGGGCCGTCTCAGCTTCCCGTTCACAGCATCATTGCTAGCATGGGTGAGGAGGACTAAGCTGATCAATGTGAATGTAATTCAGATCCAGGGTATGTATCTGTGATCTGAAACAGAACTAGCGTGTTTGCAGGTACTGTTGCCATGGATCTGCAGAACACGAGTCCTCCCAACGTCGCAGGTGGTAAACTGGTCCCACCTACAGTAAACGGAACAGCCAGTCGTCGACCGAGCATTGCTCCAGTTCAAGAAATAGCGGATTGCGCCTCGATTCTGCAGTGTGACCTCCTCAGTGACCAGTCAGAGGATGATTCTGTCTTCATAGATGAAAAAGGCCACCCATCTACTGAGTAAGAATGGAATTATTCTGCGATACCTTAAACATAATTGCAAAAAAACTAATCATATATCCTGCAAGAGGTTGGGTACACCCTGGACACGTCACCAATCCATTATGAGGCCACACAGACGAACAGCTCACTTTTATTTTGTTCTATTTCATTTCATCTTACTCTTTGGAGTGTTTATTATACATATTTAAACGTTTAGTTTACACATTCTGGGTGAGAAGTCAGTGTAAGCCACACATTAACATCTGCCAAATCCAACGCGTATCCAACCAGGACTAGTGTCTTTGCTGCTATTAAGTTGTTGTAACCTTCCTGAATATTAGACCAGAGCTATTTAATTATATGTTAGTGAGCATTAAATTCTATGTCTGAAGTTATGAAAATGACCCCTAAATGTTTCTTCTGCCCTCCAATATGGCAAAAGAATATATAATTCCAAGAAGCACATTATGATTTAATGAAATCTACTATTAATTCTTTGTGGATTTGTTTTCAGGTATGTGAAAGGTTATCCCCCTAACTCTCCATACATTGGGAGCTCGCCCACTTTGTGCCACTTGTTGGCTGAAAAAGCCCCGTTTTGCTGCCTACGACTTGACCAGGTGGGCAGTCGCTTTTCCTTCCACTCATTCACTCAATTAAGCACTCCAGACACCACGTAAAATACCCGTATTTTCGCTTGTTTTGCAGGGGTGCAGGCACAACAGTTTTGAGGATGCTAAGGCTTACGGATTTAAAAATAAGCTCATCATCGTGTCAGCTGAGACTGCGGGGAATGGTCTCTATAACTTCATAGTGCCTCTCAGAGCTTATTACAGACCGAGGAAAGAGCTCAACCCTATTGTCTTACTGTTGGATAACCCGTAAGTTCATCTTAACACACTCGCATGCATCATCCCTGTCTTCTCCCGTCAGTCTGGCTTTCAACATGTCATGCTGGGACACATTATGCATGTTAAAAGCCTGCGTCAGCCGAGTACTTACGACAAGGCTGTGGAGGTGGGACTCCACTTTTAGTCCTCGTGTTAGATTACCTGTATTGCTCACAGTCACAGTGTGCTTTTAGTGACAATGAAAAAAAAAAAAACTCTGCTCCCTGTACCTCCAGACAGTCGCCATGGTAACTTGCTTTGCCTTGAATCTGAGTGTTATACGTATATTGCCACAAGGGGAGAAAAATCATTTCTTCGTAGAGCGTCATGCAAGCTTTCATCGATGGCACTGATTTGTACCTTTTCAGCCCCCACATCCAAACTCTCAGGACTCTCATAGACTCATAACAATAAACTCTCCCTCCTTGCAGCTCTCTGTCTTTCCCTCTCTGTTCCTGTCGCGCACAAATACAAATACAAACACCCACGCGCTTGGCAACGCAATTCAAGCACTTACAACAGCCTTGGGTCTCTAGTGAGCGAGACTGAGTACATGCATAAAGTAGCGCTTCTTCGACAGTGGTGAAGGACAGGCCGTAATGAAATGGCTAAATCTCTCTCTATTCAGCACTAGATGGACTCATCCTTTAGCCTAAAGACACTAGCTAGCGAGATAAATCTACTACTCTGATTCCTTGGTACTTGCAGTTGCACATCATAACTTCAGAATTGCACTCAGCCCTGAAACTGATGTAAAATAGAGTGTATTTAATATGCAGTTGTGTTCAAAATAATAGCAGTGTCTTTCAAAAAGTGAGTAAAATCCTCATAAGGGCTTTTATAACCATACATGCAAATGCGTGTAAAATAATTTTAAAAATATATGATCTGTTATAACTTTACAGAAAATGAAGAAAAAAGTAATATTAGCCTGTTTAAAAAAAAATAAAATAACAGTCTGCATTTTTCTTTTCAAATGCAAACATTTATTGTATAAACTGTGAAATGCTTGATAATTTAGCTTTCTGTCAATCACTGAAAGAATCTCTCTGAGCACTGCTCCACCAACTTCAGCCGACCAACATCACCTCTGGACAGGTGTTCCAGTCCAGGACCACTGGACTGAATTCCACAGTTCTTCTGGATTTCTTAGTTTTACTCCAGGAACAGCATTTATGATGTCACCCAACAGGTTTCCTATTGGATCAAGGTCCAGGATTGGACTGGCCACTGTTCTGGAACCAAGGTGCTGCTGCCTACTCGTGCGTTTGAGGTCAAGAGCATTTACTCTTCAGAATAAGGCCATGACATGACCTCAAGTATTATCATGTGTCCAGACTGGTCCATGATCAGTCTGTATGTGATAAATAGACCCAACGCCGTAGTGTGAGAAACACCCAAATATCATGATGCTTGCTCCACCATCCTTCACTGACTTCAGTGTACTTTGGCTTGAATTCAGTGTTTTGAGGGGCTGACAAACTGTCTGTGATTCCTGGACCCAAAAAGAACAAACGAGTCCACAAGATCTTGGTCCACTTCTCTCTTAAGCAAATGTGTCCGTCAACAAATTCTATGGGACTTTACGGGGTCTTGTTCCTGATAGTTTGGCTTCACATAGACATCTTCTGATTGTTACAGTACTCACAGGTAACTTTAGAGGTAAGTGTAGCTCTTCTTTGATTACCCTGGAGCTGATCATGAGTCTGCTTAGAGTTGCATAGCCATTTTGGATATTCTGACATCCATTTGCATGGCATTTTTCTGTTTTCTTTCACATCTTTCTGGTTTTCGTTGTCATTTTAGAGCATTAGAAAGCAGCTGAGCAGCCTATCATCACAACGATTTTGATCATCACTTGCTTTTTTTTAAATCCACTGCTATTATTTTTGAACTCAACTGCATGTAAAGTCTTTGTGGATTAAACTGAATTGAGTTTATTGTGGAATTTACTGGATGTAGTCACTCACGAAACATGAGCAGAACAAATTCATCCATAAGGTGTACATAGAGCGAGATTTGTGTATTTTGGCCAAACACCAACATCTCCAATTCTAGATGAGGCAGTCTGGGCATCTTTACTGGTCCCTGGGTGGGGATTTATGCTAAATAATGAGCAGTAGGAGCGCACTGTCAGTTTGTGGATAACTGGCATTCATGAACCTACACACATTCTCACCATTGAATCCACAGTTTTACACAGTGTTCATTAATCCAGAGTAGATTTATTTTATTTTTTTTATAAGAATGTGATTCATGTGCGAGATTTATGAAGATTTCGTGAATGAGGCCCATATATATGTATATCTGTGTCGTGAAAATGTGAATGTGCAGCCACACTAATTCAGAAGGATTGAAACTGCAAAAGAAATTAAACTCATCTTTTAGAGTTTGTTTCATAGGAGTTGCATGCTTAAAATGCTCACAGACACCTCCTTACAACCCTGTTTTTGCATATTTTCTGTGAAAGAACTGTGGTTTTATATACAGTGCATCTCTGTGCGAGTGCTCATACGATGGTACTTTGAACTGATTTTTTTTTTTAAGTTATTAGAGGTATAATCTCCCATTGGCTGTTGTGTCACAACATCTCCTCAGAGAGCACAGCCCAGGAGGGATGTTCAGATGTCCAACAAAATAAGAATAAACAGCTAAATTACCAGCAGAGGGTGTCTTTTAAGAAAATTGATTTACAGTACACACAATCCTCTGGGTCTTAAGACATGGCTGAGAAGGATTTATTTATTTATTTTGACTGGTGAAGCTAAAGTCAACTTATACCAAGTTGAACAAAAGAAGAAAAAAAACTTCTGGAAGGGATTTCCTCCCCAGAGACACATGGAAGCTATGTTATGGTGCGATTATGCATGGTTTTCAGTGGCAGTGGCACATTAATGTTTACTGATGATGTGTGAGGAGCCAGAGGCAGCCAGATGAGTTCTGAAGTGTGAGAGGATATACTGTTTGCTCAGATCTCAAATTGAAATGTGATTGAACAGCACTTCACAGTACAGACCTGTGGGTGATGGAAGATGATGAGAACCGAGACACTTGAGGTGTTCTCAAAGTACTTAACTTTCATTTTGCAAACCTTGTGCATTAAATGAGTCGCGTCCTTGAAGGACTAGTTCTGTTTCCTGACGAATTTCATGTCGCTCTTTGTTAATTACAGACTTAAAGAAGCCTTTATACTTTGCGCCAACACTCACAGAAATGGTCTCTGACTAACTTGAGCAGAATCTAACTAGAATCAAAAATGCCTTCTGAAACAAAACTGAAATGTCGTCTGTGCAAAAGAAGCCCAAATAAGAATTTATCTTTCTTTTGAAAATAAATATGAATCCCTCCCCTATTCCTAAAACATTATAGCATTTTTGCAGATCACACTTCCTAACCACCCAGCAATTCAGCATGCTTTACAAAAGACATTTATAAAAGCGTCAAAAGTAACTCTTTTGTCAGTTCTTTTTTCATAAGGTTCATCCTAAAATTTGCATCAACACTATCATAAAGTTGGGGTACAAGACCACCATGGTTGGTCAAAATCTGCAAAGATAAGATACAATAAGATTGATAGATAGGTTTATAGATAGTGAACATTGACTTCTAGAAGAAGAAGGATGAATCTGCACCCTTATACACCAGAGCAGACACAGTGGAGAGTATCAAGCTTCAAGTCTCGAGTCATACACATCTCCCAGAATATCACATGGACTGCTAAAACAAGTGATGTGGTTAAAAAAAAAAGGCTCAGGAGTGACTCTTCCTTAAAAAAAGATGGACAGGCAGCTTTTACAAGAAGTTGCTGGTATCCTTCTATCACTGCTCTGTGAAAAACATCATCACTGATGGCATGCTGGTATGGTACAACAGCTGCTCTGACGTTGACAAGCAGGCCGTGCAGAGAGTCATCAGATCAGCACAGAGGACCATCAACACCAGCTTCCTTTATAGAAGACACATACAGAACCTCTGGACACCTCTAAATGTTTATCATACCTCCAAACTCCTCAGAGGTTTCTACACAAGTGCACTCCACTCTGCACTACAGCTGCAACATTTCCAGGACCTGCTTATTTCTTACCAATTCTCACTGCATTCTGATAGGGACATATACTGATGATATTCTGTGCAGTAATAAAGTACAAAACCGATGATATTCGTGCAATAACTTGGACTCATGAACACATATGTGTAGAACAGACACAAGGTCATAACATTTTCTTCGCCTCATTCCAGCCCTGGCCACCTTTTGAATTTGCATATCAATCCTGAATATGCAGCTGGTATTTGTTTTCTGCATCCATTTGAGGATTACTATTGTTTTTTTGGTAAATATACAAAAAAAAAAGTAGCTTTTAGTTTCAGCCTAACCTTGAAAACAAGTGAACAATTTACATGCAAAATGTACATGTGGCTTTAAGAAGAAACATTGCACTGAAAAGCAGATGATTAAATTAATACAGTTAATTTAATCCAGAGGAAGAGCTTTTATTGTCATCTCCCAAGGCTAACTTTAAATGATTAACTTAAAAAATGTTTCTAGAATGTAAGCACAGCATTGGTGTCTTGTTTATATAGTGTGTCAGGGATGTTTTAATGCTAATTTCTATGTCACCTTTCTTTCCTGCAGGCCAGATAATCACTTCCTGGAGGCAATCTGCTGTTTCCCGATGGTGTACTACATGGTTGGGTCAATAGACAAGTAAGACTATCAGACACCCTTCAGCTTTTATTGTAATTGCATTATGTATTACCTTTATTATCTCATTTAAATGCACTGAAGAGAAGTTTGTACCTTACATAGATTTGATTAGGCGTCCGGTGTGTTCCTGGCAAATTGGTGTCTGCTGTTGTTATGCTGATAGCGTCTATGTTTCAGTCTGGACAACCTGCTCCAGTGTGGCATCATCTATGCTGATAATTTGGTTGTTGTGGATAAAGAGAGCACAATGAGTGCTGAGGAGGACTACATGGCAGATGCCAAAACTATTGTCAATGTGCAAACAATGTTCAGGTAACCTATCTGGTTTTGATTGTTTTTTTTGTTTTTTTTTACTCTAATGTATTTTTCCATGACGCATTGCCTGGATATCAGTGTTTTGTTTTGTTTTCCATGATATTCAGGTTGTTTCCCAGTCTCAGTATTATCACGGAACTTACTCATCCGTCCAACATGAGGTTCATGCAGTTCAGGGCCAAAGACTGCTATTCATTGGCTCTGTCCAAGCTGGAGAAGGTTAGACAAAGTCAGAGGTTTTCCAGTGAACTGCATGATTCAGTATGACTTCAGAAGCCTTTTAATGCTGCTCTGCCATCCCACACAGAAAGAGCGTGACAAAGGCTCCAACTTGGCCTTCATGTTTCGCCTTCCCTTCGCTGCAGGCAGAGTGTTTAGTATCAGCATGCTGGACACCCTCCTCTACCAGGTTGGTACCTTTGCACACCTTCAGCAGAGCATGCAGCGTCAAATGACTGTTTTCAGTTTCAAGTGACAGAATGTGTCTCACAGAAACAGAGAAACAGTTGTCCATGAGGAAACAGAGCAGCACTGCAATCATAAGGCACAAGTGCCCTCTTCTGTTCAGTGAAGAAACGCTTGCACATGCATTTATTTATTCAAGATGAATCAAGGTTGTGAAGTGTTGTTCTGTGATTCTGTGGCAGTCTTTCGTGAAGGACTACATGATTCTCATTGCAAGGCTGCTGCTGGGACTGGACACCACTCCAGGATCAGGATACCTGTGTGCTGTGAGTCCCGTAGAGCAGGGGTGTCAAACTCAATTTCGTCCCAGGCCACATCATCACCATGGTTACCATTAAAGAGTCATTCTCTACTTTCTAAACCAGCTGTGAAGTCAGATTTCAAGCTAGTTCTTGGACTCTGTTGAGTTTTTATTTTTTTGTTTGTTTGTTTTAAAGTGAATTGTTGCCATAAAATAAAAAAATTCACAAAATTTGCAACTTTTATTATAAAAGCTTTTGTTCTAAAATGACATCTTTTTTCTCAGTTAAATGGAAAATTCAAAAAAAGTTGTAAAATGCCAAATTTCACAAGATCACATGAAGTTTAACAAAAAAATGTGACCTTTATCGAAACAATTTGAGACCTTTGTACTAAAATCACAATTTGTTTTCTTGCAAAATCACAAATTTAAAAGAAATTTGTTTTGAAAATATTTGTGGTAAAATTGCAAATGTCACAAAATTGTGACTTTTTAACTTAAAATGACTTTTTTTGTTGGAAAATATCAGTTTTTTTGTTTGTTTTTTTGCAACATTACATCATAAAATCACAGTTTTTTTCATTTATTGTTTGTACGTGACAAAAATGAGCAACTCTTTGTCGTACAATCTTTTGCAAACGTTTTTTTGACATAAACCAGCTGCTTTCTACCTCAGGTATTCTACTTTTTGATGCCAGTATTGAATCAAACAGGCAGTCGGGTAGAAACTTCCTCAGAAATGTTCTAGTTATACGTTTACGATTGTATTTGCTCGCTCTCAGGGGCCTTAAATTTGACACCCCTGACGTAGAAGTACAAAGGATGATGACATCATCTGCATTACTGCTAATTTACAAACCTACTTTATGAATGTACTCTGATGTCTCATTCTAGATGAAAGTAACAGAGGAAGATCTGTGGATCAGCACATATGGGAGATTGTTCCAGAAGCTCTGCTCCTCCAGTGCTGAAATTCCTATTGGGATATATCGCACAGAGTCCCACATTTTCTCGACTTCTGAGGTGAGAGAGACGCAAAGAGAAACGTGCCGGTGTGTTGTAAGAGTATATTCGTTGGATTATTGTCTTAACATCCCTCTTCAGTCGCAGGTGTCTGTCAGCGTTGACGACTGCGAGGACACGAAGGACAGACCAGACGACTCTCGCAGCAACAGAGAGTCCGATCATCCCCTGCTGAGAAAGAAGAGCATGCAGTGGGCGCGGCGCCTGAGCAAGAAAAGCGTGAGGTGGCAGGGGGCGAGTCGGGACTCCAGCAAAGACCAAGCCCAGCGTATCGCTCAGCAGCGCCTGAACCTCTACAGGCGCTCTGAGAGAGAAGAACTATCCGAGCTGGTCCGCAACCGCATGAGGCATCTGGGCCTTCCCACCTCTGGATATGGTATGAACGGACGCTTCCTGTGTGAGAAGCCGGGTGCTCAGTGCTTCCCTTTATCATAACTTTAATGCCTTTTTTTTGTATTTGAAAACGTGTTTGTCTGCAGAAGACCTGACAAATCTGACAGCCAGTGATGTGATGAACAGAGTCAACCTCGGCTACCTACAAGGTGATGAAGTCTGGAGCTCTGGTCAGCTGCAGTTTGATCAAGGGGCAATTGCTCTCATTGTGATGGTATTTTCTTTTTCTTTCAGATGAGCAAAATGACCAGCAGAACACTCTGTCCTATGTGCTTATTAACCCTTCTCCTGACACCAGACTGGAACTCAATGACATTGTGTGAGTATTTCTACTCGTGTGTCCATTCTTGTGTACCGCAGTGGATTGAAGTAAAAATCATGGTTGAGCAAGAAAAAAACAAGCACAAGTTGGTGGCCATCCTATATATAACCTTTTATCATATTTCATGTCACCTTTTCCTAACAGTAATGCATGACACTCCTGGGCGATCCAGGGCTAACCTCATTTACCACAGGCTAGCCATTTTAGCTATATGACTATGAAACGAGGACTGTTGACATCCGGACTGCTGGAACTGAAACACGGACTGGTGGCTCCAGTCAGAGCAGTCCTCACTTCATGGCAGTTTTACATGTCAGCGGTCCTTATCTTACATCCTTATATTAAGTTTTCACGAATGTTAGACCCAGTTTCTTTGTACAAGGCTCCAAGTATGTTTATTTCCACTGTTAAACTGGTTATTTTAACATGGGAATCAGTGAAAATTGCCTACCTAATGGTCAACCCCTAATGGTAATTCAGGAAACTGTGCTTTTCTGTAAACAGACGTCGGTATCGGTTCTCCTTGGTAGAATACCAGGTCGCCTAACCGTGGCCCCAAGACAGAAAAAAAAAATATTTTGTTGCATGTTCTTTTGGTGATGCATTTACAAATATAAAACTGTTTTCAGTGCCATTCATCAATGAGTTTTCTTGTAGGTGGTTGTTTCTTTTTATTGTAGACAGATTTAAAAGACTGCAGCCTTCAGCGTAGTCAAGGCCTTTCATGCAGAGTGGTGAAGGCAGTACAGATTCAGTCCAAAATTATCACTCAAGGAAAAAGTACGAGTGCTTTGTTCCTCTGCTTCTTGTTTCTCCGTCAGATACTTGATCCGTTCTGATCCTCTGGCTCACGTGCCCGAGGTGCCCCCGGTCCACAGCAGCAGCCTGAAAGAGAGACACGAATCCAGCATAGACACTAGAGAGGACACCCAGCTCTGATGCCGCGCCGGCCCTCTCCGTGATTTCACCCCCTTGGCTAACATGGGGTTATGATCCGTGCAGACTGAAAAAGGACAATTTTGGCTGCAACGTTCCGGCGCTGGAGTCTGCATATGTATGATATGAGTGCCTACTGCTGTCCGACGGCATTTTATGTCATCTGTGACGTTTTCATCCTTTTCCCACAAATGCTGTGTCTTAGAATAGTGCACCCATTACTCTTGAGCTCTTTCAGATGAGCTGTCAGGGACAAGATTGTTTACAAATGAAATTGCAAACTGAAGAGGTTTCAGTCCAGGCCATCACACCTGCAGTGCTGCCCCCAGTTAGAGTCCATCTAATTTGCCAAAACAAACATTTATGATCACGAAGGGAATAGCTTTTCCAGATCTCCTGAGGTTAATTTTGAGCATCAGCATTAAATAGAGGATTTATCAGATTTTTGTCATCTTTTTGCAGCTGACCGAAAGCGGGTGTACATTTTACATTTTCATGGCTCACACACGTGCCCGTTCACCATCAGTCCAACACACGTACAGCATCACTTTCTGCACTTTATGACAAAAATGAAATGTGCGTTAAAGCTTTCGGAACATATTATTTTGTAGCTAAACCATAAAAGTTTCTTAGTGATGTGATGCCTGATTTAAATGATGTGCAAACATCAGTGGTTACTTCTCTGCTGCAGATAATTGTTTGTTTTGTTTTTTGCAACTCAAGAACATTGTTCTGCCCTTTGAACAGGCTGTACTAAATGTTCAATATTGTGCCATAAAGGATTTAGTCCATTTATACCGTATTAGTAATCAGAGAGTGCCATTTTACTTTCTGCACTGCTCAGTGAAAATTTTGCATCATGATTTTACGTTTGTGCTGTTTGGACAAGGTCTGTATCTGTACAAATTTTTTGCATTTAACTCTTTGTATGTATTTCAGTGTTGACTATATTTGTACTTGAGTTTAGTTTTCTGTGCACATTAACGTGCTATAAAATACAATCAAATAGACTTGAATGGTGTATTAATTTTGCTGTAGTAACGACATGATTTAAGAAATACCTCTCAATAGCTTTGTAATTTGTCAAAATTCATAGTCTTTAATTTTCTAAATTCTCAGTTCTAAATAAGCTCAGATCTTAACTATTTAATGTGCCACATGGGTGTTATGTACTAAGTAAAAAAAAAAAATTAAAAAAAAGTAAGAATTGATGTTACTTAACTCTTCAATCCTCCGCAGTACGGATGCTAATAATTTAAGCTAACATTAGATGGGACGCGGTGTTAAATGTAAACAACAGAATGTGGGCTGCTGGGAAGTTCAGTGCTCAGAGCGACCTGCAAACCTTTTCTCTCTCTCCCCTGGTTTCTTGTTTGTTTGTTTGTTTTTGTTTTTTTTTTTTTTTTAAAGGCAACAAAAACCAAAGCTAACTTTAAAAATAAAAACAAAAAAAACAACAACAATGCAGTGATTTGCAAATCTCATAGACACATATTTCATTACCAAAAGAACATAAGGATGTTGACATTTTACTCCATCATGGGAAAGTATTAGCTCATTTTGATTTCTGATGTCAGCAACATACATTTAAAGATTTTTTTGTTGTGGCAAAGTATAGTTTCTAGGTATCTTTTTTTAAAATTATTTTTATCCGACACTTATTTCCCCTTTTTATCACCTAGTGCTCAGTACCTAAGTAGGTATCTTTAATATGGCGCTCCATCATCTGCTCATCAATGATGAGCACTTGACAATTTGAATTTCCCTTTCCCTATCTGTCTGTCTATCTATCATCTATCTCCTGGTAGCTCACCTGTGGACTATACAATTACAAACCCTGACTGCTGGTCCAGGTCTGGAATTGAGCCTCACCTGGACACAAGGGGGCGTGATGCTTATCACAGTAAAAACATAGTTCAATTAAGTTCATTATGTGCTCTGTTTTTTAATGTGTATTTTGTTTTCTTCATTTCAGACAAGTAGGTTTTTAACGAAGAAAAGCAAAATACATACAATAAAAACTGTTTTCAGCTGCTAAAATGCCATTTTGAACTGATTTCAATGCAAGAAAAGGCTGATGATCAACACACACAAGCTGCTACAGTATTAGCAAGAAAAACGTACCTAGTTGCATTTTTATTATGTCTCTTCAAAATAAATAAACAGAAAATATAACAGGGAAATAAAACATAACATCTCTGTAACAGAATAAACCTCAAAATAGTGACTAATTTTTTCTTTCTTTTTTTTTTAGTAAACATAATTTGTACGTTACGTACAAAAAATACTACTCAAAAATGTACAAAATGCAGCAAACAAATGTCAAGTATTGTGCAGTTTCCCCAAACATTTTTCAACAGCCTCTGAAAACCAGTCATTACCAGACATTTAACCGGTGATGAGCCACATTAAAAGTTTACATCTCACTGGAATCCAGAGGCGTGACAGTTGTTTCTGTTCAGCAGAATCAGTCAGTCCAGGATGTCACAGGAGAGTGAAATTAATACTAATATGATGCACAACAAACATATTATTATTATTTTTGACCAAGAAAAGAGCCCCTTTTGAGGAATTTTCCACTGAAACAGTAGCAAATATCTTCAGACTAAAAAATAAAATCATATCCTGCTGCATGACAAAAGGTTTAAAGCACAGTCAAGAGAGTAAACACATTCAGACCCCCAGTGCATGAACAGTGCATTTAGCACAACACAAAGACTCGCTCATGTCCTCAAACATCCTAAACAGAAACCAAGACGAGACAGTACCACATACTAACCTCCGTTCCAAACGTACACTGAAAAAAAGTCTTTTCAAAGTTCCCTCTTCATAAAATCATGTACAGTAGCAGAAATAGCCTCTGTTTGTGCAGCCTGGATTAATCACAGCAGTAAGAGTTTTTTTCTTCTTTTTTTTTTGCCAAGCTGATATTGTAAACTTTACAAGACATTATATTTGTCATCGCTGCCTGTCTGTTGTTATAAGTGGGATCACTAGTATGTTAATGTTTGCTACTGTAAGTAGATTCAGCATTATTTGACTCAAGAGATCCATTTTCTCTTCACAGCGATATAAGAGTTCATCATCAGTAGTTTGATGTAGGACACACCTACAAATAAAGTGTGACATGCAGAACAAAAAGCTAAGAATACAAAAAGAGAGTACAGTGTCTTGGCAGATGTTTCATACTCTACGCTCATATGGCTACAGACCATCTAGCCCCCTCTCTAAGGATGTCAGAGTCCTCTTCATGTTTTGGGTCCTGCCCAACAGTAGTTTATAGATGGTTCATTTTCTCCGCGCGCTCCCTGGTCTCTTCACCTGCCAGAGGTAATTGTGGATGGTCAGAGCGTCCACGCTGACAGACACGCTCTTAGCCGGGATGACGGTGAACTGCTTACGGTCCGAGCTGTATTTGTAGATCTTGTCAATCATCTTTTGGCTGATGCTTCGCGGTCCCGTGCCCGTGAATTTAACGATCTCCTCAGTGTCTGGTGAGTAAGAGTAAATGGCACGAAACTGGCACCCACTGTCGCGGAAGAGGATGATGAGGTGGTTGGATTCACACTTTTCCAACTCCTGTGCAACAGAAACATTGGCAGTGCATGAGTGAGCTAGTCGGAAAAAAAACAACATTTAAACAGCTATTTCACCATTGCAACCAGTTCTCCCATGGCAGATTCACTCCACTCACCTCTAGAATAACATTTTTCTGGATCTCATTGACCTTTCCAGCCAGGCAGCAGTGAGCGATGGCGTTGATGATGATTGGCTTGTTGGATTTGGAGCTTGGCTCTTTGAAGAGTTTAGGACCTTTTAACAAAAACAAAAAAGTACAAAAGATTAGCATCTTAGGTTGAAATGTCTTTTCAAAAAAGTAGGAAATTAACTGTCATATCAGTATTTCAAGTACGGAACTGAAGTAGGTCTCAGAAAAGTGACTTTCAGAATTCTCTTGGCAACCACGTGAAATCTAGGAAGTGCTTGGTATCAACAAGAAATAGGTTTTTGATGAGAAAGATTACCAGGAGAAGTATCTCCTGGGTTCAGGCTTCTTTTTTTCTCTCTCTCTCTCTACCTTGCTCTTAACACATTTATGCTTCACAGACCACTCGCCGAGCCACTGGCGTCAGGTGACACTAAGAACTAAAGACCTGGTCCCTTCTGCAAGTGGAGATATTGTGCCCTATCCAGCACATCATCGGGAAAACTGATTAAGTGATTTATATGCATTAATTATGGGTGCAATTAAGTTCTACGTTGATTTGTGTTATACTTAGGTCTGCATTAAAACACAGAAAATGTACACCAGGATTTAAGTTGTTTCAGTATCCGTGGTATAGAAAAGGGACAGAAAGAGACAGCATCATCAATTACCAGACATGATACTTTTAACCAAATCATTGGAAATAACGGGTTTAATTTTGACACAGAAAATGAACCAAAACATGACTGATGCATATGGAGAAAAGGTCAATTCCTACAGCAAAGGGATCCAGCTACTCTGCTATGCTGCCGGAGTCATTTTTGCATTTTTATTTACCGTTGTACTCAATTGAAGTAATGGAAGATGCTATAGACCCGTTCTCCCAGTCTCGCTCCATATTCCTGCTGGACGCCCTGCTCAGCATGGCGAATGACTCCATGGAGCACACAGATTCAGCCCTAGAGGACATCTTAATCAGTCAATCGGACAACTAAAAGGACACAGAGGATGCACATTTTCATTTTTTGAATTTAAACCCCAAACTCTTACCTATTTGACTCTGCTCCTCCAGATATGACGCTGTCTGTCTCGGTAGCTAAAGAAAGCGTTGATCCTCGATGACTGAAGCTCAAATCAGCTGAAAGTGGGGACAGAATGATTTGCCACCAGTTACTTTTGTTTTCACAGTAAACAATTAAGTAACTGTTTTCATGAAACACACAGAACGTAAGTGATAACATTCAATCCTACTTCACAACCAGAAATCAGAATTAGCCACTCCAAGAATTATCCATGGTTGACTTAGAATTTCTCGTATAATTTCTTTTTCTTCATCTTTTTTTTTTTTAAATCAGCTGTGCATGCTTTATATGATATCATGCAGAGCAGGTTAGAATGTTCACCTCCCCTGCAGCCTGCTGCTGAACTCTGGGCTTTGATTAACATGGACACCTTCACAGAATTACCTGCATGACACACATGCACACGCTTAAGAGGACAGGAAGAAGTGACGAAGTGATGAAAAGATGAACCTGTGAGTTTATACATCACCATGTAGACAAAACGAGGGCTCTGAACAGACGACACAAAGCAAAAGACAAAAATAAATACCAGCATAAGGAATGTTCTTACGTGTGGTGGATCCTTTAGAAAGGCTGCTGGACTCTTCACGATGAAGTGATTTAGGCCGGTTCCTGCGGGGTTTAGTCCGAGTGCGAGGCTTAACCAGACCCTGCTCTTCCATCAGGGCTTGCTGCTTCCTACGCAGATATTCTTGTTTAATTAGCTCTCTGCGCGCCTTCTCTTCCTCCTTACGAACGCGCTCCTCCTCTGCCTTGCGCCTTGAACGTATAGAGGGACACTTAAAACTTCCCCTTTTATACTCCTGTACATACACCCTTTAGATTAATATTGATCTTTATATGTGTGTGAGTCTGTGTGGAAACAAACCGAGCTTCGTCACGCTTGAGCTCACTCTCTGCTTCTTGCTGCTGCTTGCGTAATCTTGCCTCTTCAGCTTTGCGCTGCTGTTTGAGGAGGAAGGCAGCACGGCGTTTGGCCATCTCATCTTCGGCCTTCTCGTCATCCTTGAAGATAAAAAAAAAAAAAAAAACTCTTATGATGTCATGTTCCAATTTACACACCATGGCATCATGAAATGTAAACGACTGAATTTTACCTTAAAGAAGAAGCCTAACACGTTCTTCTGCTGGCTCTCTGCCATGCAGTCTACCTCTGTGCTGCCATCCCCCTGCGGATCCTTAAGCTCTGACAGGTCGACCTCAATCAGCTGACCCCTGACCCTGCTGTTCTCATCGCTACCAGCAACCTCTTTGCCTGAATCGTCAGCTTTTTGCTCTTCTTGCTCTGCATCCACTGATGGTAATTCAGATGTCCTGAAGATAACTGGTGGGTCCTGTGTTTTCAGCCTTCCTGAGATGTGCTTGTTTTCATCTCCGGTGCCTTCATGGACTCTGAAGGTGCCATTCCTCTGAATGCTTCTTTCAGTCTTGGAGCTCTCGTCGACACTCCCTGTCTCCTGCTCTCCATCAGCGCATTCTGGTGGAGAGGGTGTGCAAACTGAGAATGCGATGCTTCGCTTGACAGAAGCCGTCTTACTGTTTTCTTTGTTCTGCTTCTGCTCTGATGCTCTGCTGCGCTGGCTGGAACTAAGCTTCGGCGGACGACGAGCAGGGACAGAACTGCTGTCACTGATATCGACAAAATGAACTGTGTAAGATTTGGAGTCCGAGGTAGAGGGCGTAGTTGCTGTCGTGCTGGGGCTTGTGCTTGAGGTTGTGCTTGGGTGTGTTTGTACAGGTTCTGGGGATGAGGCCGCACTCTTCTTCATTAGCAAGTCTTGTTGAAATGAGAGCTGCATCATCTGTTGCTGAATTGAGCTGATGGCTTCATTGAGTAGATCTATGGAGCGGGAGCAATCGTTCAAATCAGGTTCAGAGCTATTGTCCTGGGACAAGGTATTCCACCTGTTATCTCTGTTCACTGGCCCTCTCTCCGTTTGACCTTTCAGAGCATCAAGGCAGGAATCATCCTTGCATGACTGGGTTCTTGCCATACTCCCATCAGCGCCTGTTAGTCCAGAGGCAGCCTGGGAGTGTTTGAGGGGTAAAGGAAGTGTGTCACTTCTCCCTCCACCCTTCTTAACAATGTTAAAAAAGGCTGCTTTGCCAAGCTTCAGCCTCTGCCTTGCTGACAGGGTCTCCATCTTCTTCTTCTGATACTCTATTGCGCGTCTCTGCTCTTCTAGCTGCATGTGAAGCTGAAGCAGCTCTGAAGGCACAGCTTGAGGACTAACCTTCGTAGATTTCACCGGTACCGTGGTAGGCTCCTTCCCCAGCCAGGGTAAGGCATTTTCAGAGCCATCTGGTGTGGTCTTTTGGGAGCTGCTGGTGCTTGAGTATCCATCGCGGAGGCCAAGTTTGAGGAGCTTTCTCTCAGCGAAGCTCGTCATCTTCACACTTGCACTACCTGAAACACTACAGCTGCTTGCCCACGAAACAGTACTGGGACAAGGGCTTGAACGTCCACTGACATCCTCCTTGTCTTCCCGCTCGCTCACCTTCAAGTCCTCCCTAAGTTTGACTGACTCCCCTTCGCCATCTCCAAATGCTGTCACGTCTCCCTCCTCTAAGCCTTTTCCCCTTTCTGTCATCACCCCCTCTTTAGTCAGCTGCATCTGATCATCTTCTTCCTCATCTTCCTCAAGGTCTGCAATGTCAGAATCAGAGTCCTGGCTTGCTTCGTGCGTAGAGGAGAATGGACTGCTGAGGTCCAGGTCCCCTGACAGATGAAGGAAGAAGCCTTGAGACTGTTTTTTTCCAGACTGAGAGATGCATTTTGACGCAGTGTTCAGTGGCCGGAGGGAGCAAGATGGCGGTTCTACTGCATGTGTAGGTGTACAGGTATTTCTGTTTGACTCAGCCACAGAGGACTTCCTCTGTGAAGCGGCTTTTTTAACAGCTGCTGCAGCTCTGCACCTACTCTCACCACTTTCCTCCTGCTTGTTCAGGCTGATGCTCTTCTCCTTAGCTGGTTTAGGGACAGCAGGCATCAAAGGCTCCAGATAGTAACCGTCTGCCTGGCAATCCAAAGTAAAAGGACCCGTGTCATGACGAGGAGTACAAGAAGTATTACAACCCCTTGATGATGATGTTGCATTCTGTACTTCAAGTTCATCCTGCTCCATGTCACTACCAGTTTGATGGGGGGAAAACACAGTCGGGTGGATGACAGCAACCAGCTCCTCCTCCTCTATTTCCTCCTCCTCATCTTCTATGTGCATGTGACTAAGCAGGCTTTGAGCACTGAGTCTGTGCTGAGGCAGACCTGACCCCAGCATGTGTTTGGGAGTAATGCTCGTGATGTTAGAGGCTAAGCTGTCTTTGCTAATGGAGCGAGGAAGTGTTATACAGTCTGCATCACTCTCCGAGGCGAAATGCAGGGCGTAGGGCACAGGCTGCGATAAAGGCCTGGGTGATGTAATGGAAAAGAGGAAGGAGGTTGTTAGAAGAATATATATTTATACCTACATAATTTTCTTATGTGTGTTGATTATTACTATATTAATGCTGCATAATGTTATACTAGACTACAGATTGTCTTGTTCTAATGAAATAAGATACTGACAACACTACAAGCGTGAGAAAAGAGCTGATAAAGGTTTGTGTAGCTGACTGGTTCACATAACTGGTTGGAACCAGTGATTCCACTCAA
>JBAMYA010000004.1:5419213-5434204 GCA_037176975.1 Arrhamphus sclerolepis | reverse complement strand
AACAGGGATGAGGGAGCCTTCATGCTCTCCCCCACCTGGAGCAGCATCCTAGAGGGGGTGAACGGACAGCAGAGGGCATGACTCACCTGTCAGATCTGACAGGTGAGTCACGCCTTTCAACAGCTGATAAAGATGTCACAAAATACACCATGTGACACTCTGATGAAGGCAGAAGATTCCATCAAAACATGTCAGGTAAATAACACCCAAAAAGAAGTATTGTCTGAGATAAAAGAACCAGTAAGCTAAACCTAAAGTTTTAATGTGTTTACACAAATTGTTTCATTCAAAGTAAGGAAAAAGTGAGAACTTCAAACTATTCTACTCAGGTTTACTGTTACTGCAAGTGGTGGTGTGTGTGTATGTGTGTGTTTGAGTCCCCTGATAGTTGGAGTAAAAATCGAAGGGTTTATACCTGAGGACCCTCTGACAGAACACAGATAGATCTTTGGTCCTTGGGTCCCCATGTCGATGGCCAGTGTTTGAGAATATCATTCACAGCTTCAACAATTTGTTCAACCTCTTGTCTGTTATAAAAGGACATAGACACAGGATCTAAAGCACAATCCCCCCTAACATGCCGGAACTTCAGGGCATGGCCATCTGCAGGAGCTGGGACTTGATCAGAAGCTTTGATGACATCATTTTTACCAACATAGAACTGGGAGGACACAAACTCCACAATTTCTTTGGTTGAGCGGTAGTTTTCATTGAAAATGATCCGACTTCCCTCAGCAGCATCACACTTTTGGCCTTGGTAGTAGTGGAAAAGACGAGTGAGGAGCGTGCAATCTGAACGGTGGTCATCATCCACCGAGAACAGCTGAGGCCCCATTTGCATGTGATCGCCAGCTAAAACCACTCTGGTGTTTGGACCAGCAAGACCAAGAGCCAGCAAAGCTTCACACTCCAGCATCTGAGAGGCTTCGTCAATCAGAATGTGGGTGAAGTAACCCTCTGCAAGCTTCAGATCGTGAAAATGTTTTGCCATGGTTGTAGTAGTGATGACTATGTTGTGATGATCCAGGATGGACTTTTTAGGCAACACAAAGGACAGTCTGTCTTCTGATAAAAGGCAGTATTTTAAAGTAGTCTCATCTGTGGCAAACAATGCATTCCCTTGTTTGTTTGCTTTTATTCGAACTGGCCTCAGTCCATCATTTTGATTCCTGATGAATGGATGAAAGTGATCTCTGATATACAGATCTGCAGAGCTGAAACACAGGAATGACAATCAAAACTTCTTTCAACCACACTGAGTCAAGCAAAAACAGTAAGCAAAGAATAATACATGGAATCATTTAAAGTTACAGTGGTTTGTGTCACAGGGTTGATTCGCAGACCTCCTTTGTGAGGTCTTTGATGTTGGACAATCATGATGTTTTGACTGGAGTAGAATAGTTTGAACAGAGAAAGTTTACATACTGGAATTTTCAAACATCTGGAAATTGTGGCCAAGAATGAACTGGTGTAGGTCCACAATTCTCTCCCTGATATCTTAGCTGATTTCTTATGATTTTACCATGATGTCACACAAGGAAAAGTTTTATGAAAGTATGTAAACTTCTGACTTTGAAGAAAGTAATTCCTCTTCATTCTGACATTTAGCAAATGGAAATAATTTTGTTAATCCTAAGTGACCTAAAAGAGGAAAGGTTTAGTCTGATTTCAAAGTCAGACAGAGAGAGAAAAAAAGTCTTTTTGTACAGTGTATGTAAACATCTGGTTTCATCTGTTAATGGAAAAGCATAAAACATTTTCTGTTTGAATACTTCTGGACATAACTGTATGTTAAAAAAATAGATCAACATTTCTACAAACATGTTTGGAACATGACATATTACCTGTTGGTATGTGTGCAAATCAGCACTTTGTTGTGGGCGTGGTTACAAAGCTTCCTGGCTGCTGTGGCAAGGGTGAAGGTTTTCCCAGTTCCAAATGGTCCGTAGATGAGAAGAGGAGCCACAGGCTTTTTCCCAGTGCTGTTTCCTAAGATAAAGTGAATAGCTGACTTCTGCTTTGTGTTTGGGCCATCACAGGTGACATTACTGAGGGGAACTCCGCAGGTTTGGAGGTCTGGTAGAACTCTGGTTGTATCAGGAAGGAGATCCACAGCTTTGTGCATGGTGCAGAAACTGTGGCGCTCTAGCTGAAATTGCACTTCCATTTGATACGAACCCTTGCCTTTTAGTCTAAGATCTGAACAACATTGTTTGGAGAGACGCAGATACATCTGGTTGTTGCTTTTGTGGTTTGGCACAATGCTGGCTTCATAGACCTTGGAGTTTGTGCTGACCAAGTTTAGTGGGGCAATGAGGGCTGACTGGATCCTCCGTTTCAGTACCAGTCCCTCCGGGCTGTCAGCTGTGAGGTTATAGGGAATTGGGACAGCACAGAACAGCTCTCCAGGAGGAGCAATCGCCATGCCAGACATTTGACTCTCCAAAATCTCCGTTGTTGTAATCTGACCACAAACGTTTAGTCTGAAGTAAACAAGAAAAACAACCATTGTTGTAAATAGAAGCAAACATGTAAAAGTCCAACAACAAATCAGAAAGAGTTGGACTAAGTGGAAAATGTAAATGAAAATAAAATATAGTCTTACATTTCTGTTTACTTCTCTTTCATTGCAGACAGTATAAACCATGTTTTCTCTCATCAACTTCATTAAAAGTATTAATCAGTGAGTGTACAGCATTCTCACTATTGTTTTCCCCTTCCTCTTTATTCCGTACGTTTTTCTGCATTCAACTACTTCAGCATTTTTCAACCGATTTCAACAAATTTGGTATCAAATTGTTGAAAGTTCTCCTCCAGATCAGTAAACAATACATGAGAGAAGGAAAAAGGGCAGTAGTTGCGGTTGACAAACTTTACATTGATGGACAGATGTTGCGTGACAAGGACATCATCCCTTGGCTCTTCAAACTTCACACACTTCTAAATGAAAGCTTCAAAATATATCTATAAATATGACTGATTTATAGAATTGCACATGGGTTACTATAACTACACTTATTTTTCTCCCAGCCTCCCTTTTTGTTTTATTTATGTTTTATTTTTTCTTCTCTGTTTATATTGTATGTGCTCCAATGTTTTCTGTTTTGTTCTCCTCTCCTCTATATGTCTCTCTCCACCTTGTTTCTCATCAGTGACATAATGGTGGACATAATGTCATACTAGACTACAGATGGTCTTGTTCTAATGAAATAAGATACTGAGAATATCATACTAGAGATTGTCTGCTTTAGCCTAATAAGATACTGCCAACACAACATGCATGAGAAAAGAGCTGATAAAGGTTTGTGTAGATGACTAGACACATAACTGGTTGGAACCAGTGATTCCACTCAAGGACAGTGGCTGAACACAGGTTGAAGCTGAATGATGCCTGAATGTTGGATGATAATGAATTTCAACTGCATATAATCCCCATGAGCTGAGGTGGACCTCAGCACAATTTCTGTATGTAACCATACGCTGTGCTCCTTGCAAGTAAAACCTTTTTTTTATAAAAAAGATACTTTGACACTGATTGTATGTTAGGAAAACTTGGGTACGAACTGACAGCACCTTCTCTTACAGTCCTATTTGCAGATGAGTTTCCTGACATAACTACATGAGCTACATCTCATGAATAACAGAAAAAAAAAGTTTATTTCATACCCAGCTTGTGCTTTGTTACATTGTGCAAATTTCTGTCAGTAAAGACAGGATTTAAACATGGCCTCACCTCGCCCTCCTCTCAGGCCACGCCAGCATGGAGCTGTGGTGCTGCCCATCTGTTTTTGTTACAGTGTTTGACCTGTTTCTCAACTCTGTGCATAAAAAGAAAAAGGAAAAAAGTGATATTAGAAGGATGTTCCAACTATGCAAAAATCATTATTTCTAGAGGCTGATTTCAATAATATACACTTTGCACAATAACTCTTTACATGGAAGAATTAACTGAAAAAAATGTACTACTTAGTAACGGTACAGTTCTTTATATTGAAATGATTCAGTTAGCCACCCAAAAAGTACTATTTACATCAACATTAATAAAAATGTCAGCACATGAAATATTTCTCTTTCTCCTCTCTACTAACCCAGAACTAGAACCAAACCTTCTCTATGTCTCTTAAAGGTCATCCTGTGCTGCACACATACTTGCTTTCCTTTTCCACTATCCCTGTCTTCTATAAACCAGTCACTTGTATCACAGTTGACACTGCTGCCTTCACCAGTATAAGACAGCTGTCTTTATAACTCGACAAAGCAAATTGCTCTGAAAGGTGAAAGAATATTTATTTGTATATTACCTATTAGCTTCTTTTGTCGTCTTGGAGGCAGAAAAGAGTGAGCTGGACTTGATGAGGTTGATCTAGTGCTATAAGAGAAATATTTGGTTTAAAAGTAATTTATACAGCTGGATAATTTGTAATACCATAAAAACTTTAATAGAGTTTATATCCATGATAAATCTAATAACTAAAGATGCACCAGACAGTTTTACTTAATATTGTTACAATATTATGGAGAAAATTACATAGTGAACTGCAGAAATAACAAAAATAATTTAAACAAATGATTTAAATGTACCTCACATGGGAAAGGTTTTAATATTGGCAACTTATGCCATCTTAACTTATTGTATAATTTTCAGTACAGTGTCCTACGTTAGAAGAAGCAAGGTGATACCATGAGACCTTCCTTATAACTGTAATATGACAAATTTACAATACGTTACTTAACAAAAATTTAACATGAAGGTAAATCTGAATATGCATTCTTCCACTCTGATACCTGAGGTCATGACTCGGACTAGAGGTCAGCATGTCAGCTGAGTTTGATGAAGGCATGAAACTTCTTTTGGCAACATTGGAGATGGGTACGTAGGAGCGTGAACCTTTAGGCGGCAGCAGTAATCTCACTATAAAACATGTAAAAGGCCATATTAAAGATATATACACATTATAAAAGCCTCTTCTGCTCATTTTAAATCTATTCAGCTGTTCATCTCTGACCATCTTTAACTTCGTGAAGATCTCGGGGTTGTACAAAGTCTGGTTTCACACACTCAAACCACCAGAAAAGCTCAGCAATGAAGACCATCACATTATTCTGCAAGACAAAATTAAAAAGATCATGACCCTATGACCCATATCATTTGTTTTTCTTCAAACCTGTTCTCCTTAATACCAGTAGATACTTTGCTTTGCTTTTCATTTTCAAGTGAGTGAACTGAAAGAACACTAAAACTGAACCATCATCAGAAACTAGCAAACATGCTTCCAGATTAGGTGTGGTATATTCAGCTTTTATTTTGTAACAATAGCACAAAAAATGGTATAATAAAATCAGCAAAGTACCTCTTATGAAAACACATAACATAATCTTTAGTAATAATTACCTCAAATGGGAAAGTACAATAAACTCAAAGTATGTAATTCTAAACAAACCCTTCTTTTTTTTTTAACCATTTAAGGCTTTATTTTACAAATGCAATGATTTTAAAGTAAAGGGCAACTTTTAAAATAATTTGTGGATGTTTGAACTCACCTTTAACACCGGTGGAGAGTACAGCAGGTCCTCAGGATTCAGATAGAAACTTTTGTTCAGGTACTCATTTGAAAACTCCTTCAGAAGCTGGATGTTGTACAAACTGTCCGCGATGGAAGGAACCTCCTTCAGGCAGATATCTGCACGGAGCAGGACAACCGCGTTCAATGTTATTAGGCAAATGCTGCATAATAGGGTGAATAATTACACAGCTGATGCTGGTATTTGGAACATATTTTCATTTGATTTATTTCAGGTGGTTAGATGAGAAAACTGGAATGTCATATTTGAAACCTGAGCTGGCAGATAGTCTAGATAAGAATGTTCATGATGACAAAATCTTGTTAAAAAGGGAAACTTTGGTGGATCTAAATTCCTGTGCTACTGTACCTTCCAGTCTAATGACTTCTGGACAATAGAAGTGGAGCAAAGCTAGCAGAGCTGTGCCGTCACACACATCCTTCACCAGGTCGTCCACCAGGGGGAAGTACTGAAGTGTGCGACCTGACAGATGATCTCTGCGGTAACGCACCTACATGGGAAGAAAAAAATCCAGGTTTATGCAATGATCGCACAATTAGCTGATAAAACATAACATCACATTCTCACATGTCCCACTCAAACACAAGATTTCTTAGTCTGTAAATCATCCTCTCTCTCTCTCTCTTCTTAAAACACACTCCTGTAACAGGTGTATGTAACTGGCTTTTTCTGCTTTGTGATATTTATCTTTGTGGTATAATATCAGGTTTGTTGGAGTTTTTTTTAGTCTTTTAGAACAGTGTCTTGTGAGCTTGGTACATCAATGTGACACATGAGGACTGCTAAGATTGTGAGTGATGTTCAAGTAAAAGCAAGAACAATGAGTTCAATGATTTATGGATATGAAAAGGAGAAACAATCAAGATCAGAATGAACTGAAGAGAAGGGTCAGTGATGAGTACATTACCACACGAGAGAACTCCACAGGTTCCAATAAGCAATGGGCCAGAGCATGCAATAAATCAGGCTGAGGAGGGAAGACACAAACGATTGGGAGGAAGTTATTAATAAAATGAGGCAAGTTATGAATGGACATGTGGACCCATTTAAACACGAGGCTCCGTATGTGCTCCTTTGTGATTGCAATGTGTTTAAAGTGCCTGTTACTTCTCTTCCTCTCTGTGTGGATGTTTAGGAAGAAGCAGATAACAGATAATGGGACTGGCAAAGTTTCAGAGTTAGGGCAGACGTGTAAATGAGCAGGGAAACAAGGCTGTGAGGTTTCCTTTTTTTGCCACTAGGGGACACTGTGTCATCTTCACCACATACATGAATTTGTCAACATATTCTCCATGCAATGCATTTGGTACACAATACCAAAGATATTACATGTCATGTATGGTAATATATTTTTAACTAGCCAAGCTTTCCTTCGTCGTCCTGCTAACGTTTTATTTTTAACCCAGTTCAGGTGTCTAAACTGGAAAAACACATCTCAAACAGGCACACGTACACTCACACAGGAAAACTGCAAGCATTTGCACTTACTGGAACAAGCTTCCAGTACCATTTGGAGGGAGACTAGTATCCAAGAGGCACATAGGAGAGGTATTTTGGGGAATGGTGAGAGGGGGATACAGACAGCAAGAGCAGCAGACAAGTCAAGGTTCAGATACAGTTATCTCCTGTTAGAAAGGAGACAGATCTGATCCTATTTGATGTGGACAAGGGTTAGACAGGAAAAAAGCATCAAGAATGGCTTACAAACAGAATGAAAGACAACCACATAATATTTCTTATAGATAACTGTAGAGATAGGGCCACAAGACACTTAAACCTGCCATTCATTGAAATATGAGGGTTTGAAAATGTGAAGCGCACTGCTTTGGCCAAAATAAAAATCTGAAGTGTCAGTTAGCATCAAAACATTCGTTCATTCTGGGGTCATAATTCTAAACAAATGTCTTTGTAAGCAATTTTCATCATGCCGAGACACTGTCAGTAGCTGCCAATTCACCAGAAGTATTTGAACGAGAGATTGAACACCACATTGTCCCGCAATGTGTGTTCATCAAAGTGTGTGTACAGTGAAGCATACATACCTTTAAAAGTTTTTCAATTTCCTTTAGCATTTAGACTTGTTTTTTTTTGTTTTTTTTGTAAATAACAATCACACAGAGCAATACATGAGATTGTATTTACCAAATTTAAAAGGACCGGCGGACAAGATTCTATTTTATTCTGTCTTGATACCACAATATGACATAAATATATAACTGCAAGACTGATAAAAAGAGAGGAAAGCAATTTGCAGGCAAACAGATAATCTAAAACTGGAAATGATGTCGGCATGCATGATTGTTATGAAATGTCTGGACAACTGCCACTATTCACACAGAAGCTCTATCAGAGTTTGAACGAGGACAGCTGGCAGTGGAAAGACTGCACAATGGTCCTAAAAAACTTAATTCACTTACACTTTCACTTACAGCTCCACTGGGAAATACCTTATATTGAATGGCTGCAGTTCATGTAGAGAGAATTTTATACTTTGACAAAGCCAGTTCATTCCATCAAAATTTAAATAACTATTTGGTATTAATGTAATGAAACGAATGTTGGTACATCCATGGAAGCTTCTGCTCATTCACAATTTTTTAATGGTGTCAATTTGACAAAATGTGTTTGAATATCGCTTAAAAAAATGGATCCCCCAAGTTGAAATTAATACCATGGCGACACTGTATTTCCCAGAGGGCCAGTGGGATTATCTGTGTTACTATTTAAAAATATAAAGCAAAATATTGTACAAAAAGGAGAAAAAGTTCAGTTCTAGGTGGGGGATCCACATTGTCAGACACTGATAGAGGGTGTCTTCAAGTCTTTAATTTCTGTGTGACCAACAAACAATTAATGCGCCAACTGAGGACATAACACATATGACATTGACGGAATAATCCAAAATAACAGATAAAGAGAGTATGAAGTGAGGGGAAAAAAAACACATAATGTTTTACCTTCTGATGGCTGGGTGACTCCAGCATTTGTTGCTTCATTTTGCACTCTTTTTCCGAGAGCTCCCTCATCTTGATGTTAACCTGAAATAGCAAATATTCTATTTCAATACTAGTTGAAGGGCGCACAAATAGAAAAAAACAACCCAAACACATGTAGGCTTAGTTATTACCTTGTTAATCCAAAAGACCATCGCTTCTTCCAAATCATAAGGAAGCTCCTTGGAGGCACTGAAGTTTGCAAAACGCTTAACACTGGTCACCACCTTCTCTATGCTGATCATCTCTACTATGTAGGCCATCATGAGAGCATCGATGAGATGGATGTGGGAGCTCTGAGGGGACAGATTAGTGATATCTGAATGCATCAATGGAAACAAACCAGTATTTGTGGAATGTACTGTCATTAGGTTAGAAATGAATTGTCAAACTTCTAACATTCAGATAAACTGTATGAAATAAATGTGAGTCTGGTTTTCTGCATAGCTTTCATTTTTCAAGACATTTTCTGAGGCTTCATGGAAAAATAATATTTACAATAGAACTTAGAAAATGGCATGATACTACTTCCAACTATTACTACTGAGTGGGTTTAAACTGACCTTTAAAAAAACGCTGCACATTTTGGCTCATTAATATTTTAGTTGCAGACCCCTAAAACCTGCAAAACTGTCACATCGGCTTGTGAATTATTTATTATAACACTCTTGGCTCATATGAAAGCTCCAGAAAGCAAGGTCAAAGTAGCTGATTACCAGATGGTAAGTGGGGTCTGACACTTTATTAGGTTAGAAGACAGCAGAAAGTACATCCTAGTGCACTAAAATGACCAAACAGTAGTTTGTTTGCACATCCAGAAAACAAACAAGAACTTTAACAATCTTTTGAATTCCTACTTCTGGCTTTTTGATAAATAGAAGGCCTATTATTCACTCCCTTTTTTCTGTATTCAGTCTACAAAAAAAAAGCAAATGTTCTTAATAATGTTGTTCATTTTGAGCTACATATTGACCTGCAGTTCCAAGTGCATTAACTTACAATCAAATCAATAAATCAATAAACTTAGTCTTGTCTTTTTAGGCTTAAAAAGGCTAAGTCAAGACTAAGCTAAATCCCTTAGCTTAGTCTGAAAAGCTTAGTCTCCTTAGCTTAGCTTGTTTTAAAGCGGGCATTACATAGGGCAAAACAAAACAAACAAAAATTTCCAAACTCCGAGCTCAATAAAGTCCACCTAATCTAATCTAATGTTAACAGTAATATTCTGCTAGCTGGAAAACTAAGAGTTGTATGTATGTAGTACAAAATATGCTAACGGTAAACGAAAAAGCATTTTGGGTGAACTGTGTTGAGGGTGGAGGGTGTGCACATACAAAATAAAAGCAAATCAAATATTTGAAGTTCGCTGTGCAGGGAAGCATGCAAACATTATTTTCTAACAGTTCAATGGAAACAAATTAATCACAGACTGTAAAAAGGTCATATCATAACCACTTACTGTATGTGTCATTAACAGCAGAGAGTTGTGCCACATTGTGATACATGAGAATAAAAAAAGCCCCAAACTCTTTTTTGTGTGCATGTTCAATACTATTGCTAACAACTAACCTCCCTTCAATTTTACTTATTTATCAGACTGTTTTTTTGTTTGTTTATTTTTTAAACTACTAGTATTGTCTTTACTGGATTTGAAACCGATGTTGATTTTATTTATTTAGCCCTTCTGGGTCCTAATCTTAAAAAAGATAAACCTAGAGCTTCAATGTTGCTTTCAGATGAGACAGTGTTTGTGTAAAGAAAATCTGGTTTTCACTTGTTTTTACGATCGAACTGCGTTTTACTCAAAATGTTGATTTTATCAAAACATCACTGGACAAATGAAGGCTAGAAAATAAATAATAAAAGGAATGCACTGTCGCCTGGACGTCTACTCTAAACATTGTGTCCACTGTGTCCAGTCCACTGTCTCTTGAAGTGACCATATTTTTGGCTAACCATTTTGATGGGAGACGAGCTGAGATCCAGATCAGACACAGGTGTACCGTCGGTCTCCAGGACGTAGATGCCTTTCCTGGATAGAGCTTGGATGACAGACTCGTGGCTTTGGAGTGAAGCAGCCTGCTCAGTGTGAAGGACGAGTCCAAACACACAGCAGTAGAGCTCTCCAGACAGCAGCAGGCGGATGATGGGGGGCTTGATGTGTTCTTGCTCATATTGGTCTGTGTAGAATGGGTCTCTTAAATCTGGAGGGATGTGATCTGAGAAAAAAAAAAAAGAATAATGACAAGCTTCTGAACATGTATGTTTCAGCTGTTTATTGACTCTTGGACGAGAAACGTAATGTCGGCAAGTGAATCGTAAATCTTGTATTAAACTACAAATCCCAAGGACGCACCCACAACTATTTTTAAGCGTGCACATGTCCAACCAATATTTCACTACATTACGTAACAGAGAAGTTAACAGTGTTCAGACTTCCTAGTTCTAAGCCGTGATAGTCAGATAAGGAAGCGGTTGCAACCCGCACGTCAGCGAGGAAAAAGTCAGCGGTTGAAGAGCGTGTTACGCAGGCGTGATGTGGAACTGAGGCTTTAAGTCAATGATCTAACTAGGACTTAGTGGTTCTGCTTAAGCTGATGGTGCTGTCCCAGCCAGTCTGCTTTTTTTCTCCTGCTCATGGACACAGACATGGGGAAGCTATTTTTATTTGCCTCAGACATGTTAATCCAGAGTTAAGTCCTGCAGCACACTCAAAATTTACCTTCCAACGCATTCTGTGTAGACTTAGGCAGAGAGCAGAAAATACAAAGTTATTTCTTTTTAAGATAGTAGAAAACCAACTGAGAGAAAGACAGAGGTAACTGACAACTGGCAGGATCAATATTAATTATGGAAGTATAGCTTAAAGTAAGACTATTTCACAACCTTAGTCTTTAGCAGGCTTGTCATCCCTGACACGAGTCAGTTGTTAATAGATTTGTCTAGAATATATTTCTTACAGTACATCAGCGAAGAGGATCAATATCTTTCTCTCATCTTCCCATTAAATATGAAACAGAGGCCAGTAAGTGGTTATTTTAGTTTGGCATTAAGGCTGGAAGGAAAATGGAAAAGATACAATAACTCTATTCCAACTTTTAAAAAATAATTGCCAACAAGTAACTCTGATGTTCAGTAATAAGTATCTTGTTTTATGAATCATTAATGCATTTGCAGGGTACAGTAAGTCGAGTTTCTGTGAGCACCTTCATCAGAGCCAAGAAAGGCTTCCCAAACATTACACAGCACAAAAACCGCTGTTTTGATATTCCTCTGGTTTTAACTTTATATGAACAGACTGTATCGATCTACCTCTCAGTAGAAAGTGAAGTCGTTAATATCCTGAAGTGTCCTCTGACAACAGAGCAAGCCTCACAGTTTGCCAGACAGGCAGGCACCCCTTTAATTGTGCTGAACTGATTCATGTTCAACTTACCATAAAAACTGTAGTTGCTCAGCTAAAATGTAATGGAAGGTCTCAAAGCTCACTCTCTACACGGATGATTTAGAGAGATATTTATATTCTGTCTTTGTCCATCAAGTCACAATCTTCCGGAATTTCAGCTAAGAAAAACATTAGGTTAATTGTATCTTGTGCAAATAATAAAAATGGATACCAAAATCAAATTAATGAGAAAAAATTGGGTCAACAACAAAAAGTACTGCGTTATTTTGAACATCACTGCCTAATTGTTTTGAAAGATTCAATTTAAGGACAGTTTTCTCATTTAGTTTCACATTAGAGGCTAAATGGACAAAACCAAGTATCCATTAATGTAAAACGCAAACACAGCGGGCTTGGAGGACAGGACACTGTGAAGACATCAGCTGCACCTTTTTTCTTTTTTTTTACAGCAGACTGCATTCTTGGCTCTGTCTACATCCAGTTTTTTTTCTCACTCTCTGCTGTTCTGCTAATGAAGCTCAGCCATATGCACAGGAGAATCCCACATTATGTTTGAAAATACTCATTTTATACCAACTGGATCTGATTTGATTTGTCGAGGTTTCCTCCAGTGTTTCACCGCTCTCTGTCCTCACACTTTCGCAAGCTCAGCTGTCCTAGAATGCCCTCACATCCTTGCTGCTTGGATGGTAATAGAGAATGCCAGCATGGCGGGAGGAGGGAGGGGGTGGCTGGGATGCAGTCCCATCGCCTGCTCACTGGATCATTTTATGGTCCTTGACATCAGGGTGTGTGTGTGTGTGTGCGTGTGCAGTGAGAACTAAAGTGGAGAGGGAGGTGCTGCATCTAATCCTAGTTGCTAATACTCTTTAGATATTTATTATCCACCTGATCCAAGCATGATAGCCCACCCTGGTGAGCATGTGTGAGTGTGTGAGGGCAATTAAGAAAGTGCATGTGCATGTGTGTGTACGTCTTTGTTCCTTTTCCTTTCTGAGACAAGGTTAGATTGACCTGCAGAGATCTAGCTGACAGCTGAGGCAGGGCTGTCAGCCCTTGGGCTCTGCAGGAGGAGGTTGCACCTCCTACATCCAAGAAGACAGCTTAACTGGGAAACCTCTGAGAAAGCACTGATACACGTACAGGCACACCTGAGAGACTCAACCATACAGAAGGATAAAAAGTCTGACGCCATCATTCAGGTTCTTCTGTTCACGGTAGTTAAAGCTTCCAATGTCGCTCCAAAAAAAGCAGTCCGACATTTTCTTTCATGTATCGTATCTTCTCATTCAAACTATATGCACTCTATATCTCACTGGTGCATTACTGCATGGTATGATGGGATTATTGTGCTCATGCTGTCAACAAAATCAACACAAAAAACATCAAGTATTAACGCCTACTGGATCTCTTTTTATATGTGCGTGCTATATTTATACTGGCCTTTTGGAAGTGAACTGAACTGAAAAGTCAGACTTAGCAGAATCCCCAAAAACTAAGCTTTCTTTCTTTTCTTTTTTTTACAAAAATATATTATACCGCTAGCCTAATTTTCATCTTATATCATTTTCTGGTTTTGGTCCATCTTGATTGAATTGCATCAAATTAAAGCAATATGTCAATTACATCACTCGCCCACCCTCTCACGCCAAAATCTGATCCAATATATCCATGTGGGCTCTGACCTTTGGAAATCAATCACCACACATTGTTGCGCTTTATATTTGTGCCGTGTAAATAAACAAATTATTTCTTTCTTTTTTTTTTTGTTTTTGTTTCCACTGAAGCTTTGATATTAAATGAAAGGCCACAAGCTGATGCAGATAAAACTATTTGTGTTCCATTTTAAACTTTAAAATATGACCGTAATTGTTGACTATTCATAGAATATTATCAAATTAAAATTTCATAAAAAAAAAACTTTGAGAACAACATTTAGAAAGCATTTCAATGTTTCTCCAAAGGCCATCAATGAACTCGCCACGTGTCTAAACAAACAAGCTGGTGTTGAACAAGACACAAGCCTTTAGGTCCAATCCCATTAAACACTTAAACATGTGACAGGCTGTGCTGACTTTTACAGTAGCACAAAGACAACATAGTTCTCTCAGCATTGCTGTGTTTGTGTGTTGGCTTGCACTCACATCTGATGGTAGTGATTTGTTTCTTCTGCTCTGCTTTAACCAGGGGGATGCGGTTTCATTTTTCTCAAATTGTGCAAGGGTCCTTGTGTTTGTATTACCTACAGCTACATTTTTAGGTCAAACACGTAATATATTACTGTGCTACAAAGAGCAAAAGATTTTTCAAAGCATTATTATCCCATTATATACATCTTACAACATCACAGACATTTCATTCCTGGCCAAACCTGATTTACTCATTCACTTGAACACAGTGATGTAGAGAAGTGAATTATTAAGCGTATGAAAACAAAGCATCAGTTTAGGGGCAAGATAAAGATAGCATGCAGCATTTCCTGATTTAGGACAAGTAATTGGTATAAGGTTAACCTTTATTAATCATAATGTAATCAATCCACAAAAAAATGGAGGAGGTTTTGCCACTGTCGTCACAAAATGTGGTGTTTCTGCAGCAGCCAGGTACAAATAATCTGTGATTGCAGAGTGTGTGATCAGTTGTTTAGTCATACTCAAGTTAACCAAACAGGCTACAAATGTTCATTGGAATTAGAGTGATTATATCAAACTGGGAATAAACATCAGTAGGGCTGTCCCAGTTATGAAATTCTGGTTGTCGTTCTCTGTTCATTTTCAATTCAACAACTCACATTGCCCTTTCTAAGAATAACATTCATTAGAAATAAACACAGAGGAATGATGCCTCTGAGGTTTCTAAAACAAAAACTGCACGTTGCAGTTATCCAGTGTGCACAGCAGACGACAGTGGTGCAGTGCCATGACACTTTTAAGAGGATGCCAACTCTCATCAGTCTTTCAAATGTTTCAGAGGTGAAATAAAATGTGGGAATTTAACTTCTCTGTTAGTTTC
>JBAMYA010000004.1:5368328-5413588 GCA_037176975.1 Arrhamphus sclerolepis | reverse complement strand
GTGTGTGTGTGTGTGTGTGTGTGTGTGTGTGTGTGTGTGTGTGTGTGTGTGTGTGTGTGTGTGTGTGTGTGTGACCTCAGAGGAGGCAAATGACTGGCTTTCAAACAACTTGGCATTGCTTTTAAGATGAAAAAGCTGTTCTAGATTAAAAAAAAAAATGAAATGCAGAGTAACTGTTTTAGGCGGTTTCAAAATATTGACTTTTGTTCTGAACGGCATGTATGAAAATCAGTTGCTGCAGTTGCTCTCTTTACAAATTTGTTTTGATAGATCACTATTGTGCCCATAAGTGGGTGTGGTGGTGGCCACATGTTTACTCCTGTCTAAAGTATCAGCTGAAATTAGCATGGTTATTTTTGTGTGGTCCTGTAAAGGACCAGTAACTTGATTGGTACCCCACCTCTTGCCCGATGACAGCTGGGATAGACTCCAGCGCCCCCAGTGACCCTGAATAGGATGAAGCAGGTATTCAAAAAATATTGACCTGTGATTGACCTGTGATAATTCTCAGCAATGAGAGACTGTTTCGTCCTCTAGCTGTGAAGTGGTCAGGAAACTCAGCAGGGAAAAAAAACAGCTGAAGAAAGTTAAGTTTAACCAGAGCTTTTTATTGAATCATGACAATTTTACAAAACATTTTTTTCAATATTTCTTTGCAAACTACAACTGTGCACAAAGATTGAATTACTTTCTTCATAAAAACATCTTTACCTCTGGATTAGTTTATAAAACATGACATTTAGACACCTTGAACCGCACACCTTAACAAAGTGCAGGTGATGCCGTTAAACACACGAAGGTCCCCGTCTCTTCTACGAACAAATGTTTTCCTCCTTGAAGACATTTTTTATAACAAGAAATCTCACAAATACATTGCTTTTCGTAAGAAAAACAATAAAACACACGCAGGGAATTTAAAAACTGTAGCAAATGTAACAGCTCAACATTCTACAAGCAGGTCTGCAATTTAACACTCAACAGGTTAAACACAGTAACCATATCGATGATTTGTAAAGCGATATGAAACAAAGAGGCAATCCTTATCTCATAATTTATCACAAATCAATTACTCAGCACCAATCGAGACCATTATTTAGTGAAAACAGACTCAGAATTGATGAGACACTTTCCTGTTCAGTCTGAACAGCATCTTTCAGCCAATAAAGGATATTTGTTCTGCGCTCATAGGTCCAAAATCTCCAATTCTCCACATCTTACATTTTCTCAGTTACAGGACAGTGTAACAGGCAACGTAAGAACAGGTGACGCTTTACATAAATATATTAAAATCAATGTCCAACAGAGACTCAGTGATAAGACTTAGTGAAATGCGGTTCAGTGACAAAACGCGTCACTTCTAAAAAGAGGGAGAAGGTTCAAATATAATCAATTAATACTGAAAATTTTAAAAAATATTCTGCAAAAGTTGAAAAGAAATCTGTACAAACACAAAGCAACGTATAACCCAAAAATAAAAATTTGTGAAAACGGATGCGTCAAAAACGATTCAAATAAATCCAGTGAATATATCAACACAAGACAAATAAATAACTGGTGTACGCATCTAGGAGACTTTCTTTCCCATATACATTCCTTTTCAAACAGTTTCTAATGTTCTTATAGATAATAAAACAAATGAAGAAACAAAACATAAATATAAAAATCATTATCTTTATCTTTCAGGTCAAAAAAAAAAGTACATAAATAAATACAAAAAAAAAAAAGTCTCATTAGTATAAAAACTGATAACAAAAAAGGAGCTTCTTCAGTCTTTCAACATGTGTGTCACTTTCTTTCTGCTCTGTAGCTGAGGGTTCAGCCTATTTTACAAGTCTCTACTTAAACTGGTCCGGGATTAGATTCATCTGCGAGTGGATACTTGTGGGTGGACTGGAGATGCCCTCCGACCAGTCTGACATGTTGGAATGTGGGGACGAGCTGGACCACTGGTCAGGAGAACCAGGGGAAGGGGTTAGAAACGGGTGGTCGGGCACCTGCAGCTGGTGGTTAGGTGTGTTGTCCATGGGGCCAGAATAGCTATGCTGGGAAGGAGGAGTGAGAAACTGGGTGCCAAGCATCTGCGTCTCCTGCGGCATCACTGTGTGGATCGACACCGAGCGGCCCGAGCCACCGTTTTGCTGCATGTCGGAGCCATTCAGCTCAACATTTGGAAAGCTCTGGTTGAGGGTTTGGCCAGCTGTGGTGGAGTTGGAGTTCTGGTGCTGGAGCTGCCGGGGGCGAGCCTGCTGCATCATGTGTGCAGAAGAGCCAAGGTGGCTGGTCTGCAGATTCTGGTAGCCCATTATCTGAGACAAAGTGGCAGTGCTGACGCCATGCAAGCCACCCATCATATTGTGGGTCATAGGTGGCCCTTGGGTGAAGCTTCCTTGCTGGCCTACACCTGGATGCATCCTGGTGACCCAGTCACACTGACCTCCTCTATTGCCACCTATGGATGTTGTTCCCTGAGTGCCAGGGCTGGACACAGGCAGGTGGGAGAGACGAGGTGGGTTTGGGTCAAAAGAAATGCAACCCATATCCTTACCCATGTTCATCTGGCCCGTATGGGAGTCACCATTCCCTTGTAGGTGGTTTAAAGACATAGGGGGCGACTGCTGGAAGGGTGATGGCATGGGAGGAGAGGCCACATCAGACAAGTAGCCATGGGGTGACTCCAGAGAATCAACTGGGGAGAGAACAGCTGAAGTGTCTAGCAAGTTACCCTTCCCATCCAGGGACTTCTTCTTTTTCATCCTATCTTTGCCCCCATCCTTCCCTCCTTTTCCACCAGAAATAAGTTTTCGAACCTTTTTGACAGAATGGGTTGGCTTGAGGTTGCTCAGATAGTCATTGGGGGAGCAAAGAGGAGGGGAGACGGTGGAGGCGCTTAGGGGAGCGTTGTGGATCCCAGGGCTCCTAACTACGTTGTACTCATCCAGAAGACGAACGATGTCATGGTGCATACGTTCCTGGGCAATATCCCTGGGTAGCTGGTCGAGATGGTCCGTGATCTCACGGTTGGCAAAGTGCTCCAGGAGGACTTTTGCTGTCTCAAAGCTGCCTTCACGGGCTGCAAGGAACAATGGTGTCTCCTCCTAAATACAACCAGCAAACAATTTTGAAAGGAGTTAACAGAATAAATAATAAATAAGTAACTCTACATAGCTCCATTACAATCATAATCTCACATACCTTGTTATCTTGCATGTCTTTATTGGCACCATTTTTCAGAAGCACAATAGCAGCCTCCACATTGTTTACAGCTGCAGCCCAGTGAAGAGCCGATTTACCTGCAGAAATAATGCAGATTGAAAAGGTTTACATTCATGCATCTGAGCACAATAAGGTATTTGTGATGGTAGGCTGATAGAACTTTAACTACCAGAGTCATCAGTAGCATTAGCATCAGCGTGGCAGTTGATAAGCTCTTCGACCATGCCTTCAACCGCCAATCGGGCAGCCAGGATCAGTGGTGTTGTTCCGTCGTGCATGCGAGCATCAAGATCAGTGGCACGATTTCGGATTAAAATCTGGGGAGGGGGGGGCAATCTTGTTAATTTAAATGCTTTCCAGCCGCTGAGCAAAAAGCCTGAACAGATGTGAGACTGGAAAAGAGCATGTTGGTACCTGAAACACCCCCTGTGCATCTGCAGCCACAGCGGCATGAAGCGGCGTGCGTCCCATGTTGTCCTGAACGTTGGCATCGGCGCTGGACTCCAGGAGACGTTTGGCGGCGTCTGAGCGGGCGTAACGGGCAGCCAGGTGGAGCGCAGTCTCACCCGTGCGGTCAGTCTGGTTATGTAAATTGGCACCCTGATAGATGAAGTCAGAGATTATTTCTGCTGATGGATCCTCCTCTTCCTCACTGTTGCCAGTCTCCAGTCCTCCACCACTGCAGGAGGCGATCATGAGGGGAGTGAAACCATCTGAAATGGAAGGCATTAAGAGGATGATGAGTTTCCACTCCATACACGATACCGAATGATAAACTAAGAATGTTCAACATTCTTATCAATGTCCTGTTTCTGTACACACCAGGTCCTCTGACATTGACATCCATGCAGTCGTTTTCTATTTCTCCCTGAGGAGGCGTAGGAGCGATGGATGCAATCCGTAGGTCAGCGGCATCCAGGTGCTGCTGTGTCCATTTCCTCTGGTCAGGATGATCACTCAAATCGAGCATGGCCTGCTCCTCAAACTGAAACATTAAAAATAGCCATGGTGTCACTAATAGTGGTACAAATGATTGAGACAATTTGGTTAATGTACCTCAACAAGAAATAAATTCATCTTACCCTGAAGCGCCTGCAGTCTGGATCATCATCATCCCACTCATTTTGATTGTCATCCATTAGATTGATGTCAGAATTTTTCATAGGCCTGTTGAACAATGGAGAGAGGAGGCAGATTAGATCACTTATGCTATAACAAATGCAAATGCAGGGTAAAAAAACAAAAACAAAAAAACCCATAAATTTCCAAATGTTAAAATCATAGGCACTTTATAAAACTACTTTTTAAGAATACGTACTTCAGTCCAACAGAATCCTCTCCCAGTGGTTCTCTGCGTTTCTTTTTGCTGGGCTCTGACACCTTGAATCCCTCAGGAAACCAGAGCTGGCCGTGCTCTCGGCGCCGCTTACGAGACACTAGAACACCCAGGCAGATGAAACCCAAAGCAGCCAGCCCCAAGAAGACCACATACATGGGGTAAAGCTCTGGAGTGTGGGGGGTAGGCTTCACACCTGCAAAACAAAACGTTAAAGTCAGCATGTATTCATTAAATTTTAAATAGTAGACTGTTTTTTTTTACATGCTATTATTTAAAAAAGATCTAAAAGACTGGGTATGATTACATACTTGTGACAGCTTCAATATATGGAACATTAAGATTCCCACTGGTGGCCAGGGCTCCAAGGAACGCAGCTACATCTGTCGCGCTCTGGAAGCATTCTGTAGATTGCTGGTAACACTGGCGGTTATCGATCTCCAGGTACACAATGGACCTTTGAGAAAAATAAGTAGGAAAACAAGTTTTTGCACTTTTCTGTAATCCAAATACAAGCTATTTCTCTTGCTTAAAATTTTACTGATATGCCCTCTTCCTACCCTTTGACTTGCACCGGCTCCAGCTCTCTGCGTTTCCGTGGGTTGACCATCGAGGACACACTCTCCTTCACCTGACCCAAAACATTGCTTGGCACTGACACCCAGTCTGGCCAACCATCTGCAGAGCGTTTCAGCATGTTGTGTTTCACCAGGTCTTGTTCATTGCCATAATAAGGAAAGACCATGGGCTCTCCTTTAGCATCACGGCGGAACACCACATTAGTGTGCAGGACGCTGCTGAGCTCTCGGAGGAAGGATGAAGAGCAGTTTTTAAGCTGCTCTGGCGAAATATGAACCACCAAAACTAAATGTCCGTCTGCAAGCTTTTCTGGCATGTTGTTGGCACAGTCCAGACCGTCCCATTCACATTCTGCATTGTTGCAGCCTTGGTCGCAGTGACCGTCAGCATAATGATCTTTACAGTATTGATCATACAGAGGGCTGGAGGGAAGGAAAAAAAAGAAGAGGACAGCGTTAATAGTCTGATTTAAGAAAAAATCTATGACTAATCCCCCACAAATGACTTTCTCTCTATTTTCAAACTTACTTGCACTGTCCTTCCTGCCCTTGGCAATCAAAGCCATCATAGAGACACCCTGGGCTGTTACATTGGCCATCACACTTCCCATCATTGAAGTAACGCCAGCACTGCAGTGCAGAGGAGCAGTTTTGCCATGGATCATCAAAATTAAGCGAACAATCTCCTCCATCCCAGCCGCAGGCGTGGTTGTTGCACAGCGAGTCACATATGTGGTTCCCCGCCCACTCGTCACACTGAGGAATCTCGCAGCTAACTTCGACTTCAGGGGGTGGGGTGATGTCTCGGCCAAAGCCCCCTATGAAGGAGTAGTCCAGTATGTGACAAAGTAGGCCATTGAAGTTGCTGGGGCAGCTACAGCGGAAGAACGGTGCATCAGAGGTGATGTGACAAGTGCCACCATTGTAACAGGGGTTGGAGATGCACAGGCTGTCGGTCGGAGTTTGACATTCATGCCCAGTGAAGGCTGGGGGACACAGGCAGCGTGGGCCCAGGTGCCCTGACACACATGTACCACCATTCCTGCAATTCAGACTTCCACAGGAGCGAGAATCATACTCGCAAGAAGAGCCAGTGAAGCCCTGGAGGGATATAAATGGTTAGATTTGATGATTACTGTTAATACATTTTGTTTTTTTTAAATAAAGGAGACCATAAACAAACTTATATGAAGACTGCCTTATTGCTAGATGTTCTAGTTGGACTTACAGGTGGACATTTGCAGATGAATCCATGAGGTGTGTTGCTGGCAACAGCGCACGTCCCGCCATTTCTGCAAGGTCTTCCTTTACAGCCATCAAACACCTTGTCACAGCGCTGACCTGCAGAGCAGAAACATTAAACATCTTTCAAATACACTTACAGACATTTTGCTTCGATGTGTGTTGGGATGTACTGCTGGATCAGTACCTGTATATCCAGTACGGCATTCGCAGCGGTAGCTGTTGGTAAGCTGGATGCAGTTGTAGGACCCTCTGGGGTCACAGGGATCTGACAAACACTCGTTGACGTCTCCTTCACAGCGTTCGCCGACGTAACCTGGCGGGCACACACACTGGTAGCCTCCGATGCGGTCCACGCACTTGCCGTTGTTAAAGCACTTGGGCTCGTTTGTAAGTGGGTCGGTGGAGGGGTTGCAGTCATCCAAATTAATCTCACAGTGGACACCTACAGTAGGCAGACATGTTGGGTTAGTAAACATGTGCCTCACATTTATTTTGGTCACTTGCATACTGGTTTTTTATTAGAACTCCAGATAGACACCTTGAGTTCCTCTGGGGCAGGAGCATTTGTAGGTGTTTACAAGGTCGATGCAGGTGCCTCCGTTCTGGCAGGGCTGAGACTGACATTCATTGATCTCTTTTGAGCAGTTTACTCCATGGTAACCAGGGACACACTGACACAGGAAAGAAAATAAGTACATTTAGTGATTCAGTTATTTAAGCAATTCAAGTTTTGTAAAGATTTCAGCCTTTATGAGCATAAGATACTAATGATGGATGAAAACAACTGATAACCACACTCAGCTATTGGACCACATTTGTTGTTTTTTGTGCCTTACCTCACAACTGTAACCTCCTAGATAATCAGTGCAGGTGGCTCCATTCTGGCAAGGGTTGGGTGAGCACTCATCCACCTGTTCTTGGCAGTAACTCCCCGTGTAACCAGCCTGGCATCGGCAGTAATGTGTGTTTCCAGCGTCCAGACACTGTCCTGAATTCCTGCACAACTGAGCCACCTCAACACCTGCAGTCAAAGACAAATGAAGGACTTACAGAAAGGTACAGACAGCTCACCCGGCGTGGTTTCTCAGTTTAACTATTTAAGATTTTTAAGATAAAAAGTTATAGCTTGTCATGTCAATTACTGCACCTTGCTGTTTGGCTGCAACCTCACAAGAAACATTTGGGATGTCGCAGTACAGACCAGTCCACCCAGTCTGACACTGGCATGTGTAGGAGGCTCCCTGCTGCCAGCATGAACCTCCATTTTTACAGGGGGAAGAGTCACACCAGCGCACAAGATTCTAAGAGGTGAAACATAAACAGAATATCCTTAATACACTGTACAACATTGAGGCATTATGTGAAAATAGTTGAATGTCCCATATAATAAACCCTACCTGACAGTTGACTCCTGTGTAGCCATGGGGGCAGGTGCACTTGTATGTCCCATAACCGTCGAGACAGGTGCCTCCATTGAGGCACGGTTTGGAGTCACACTCATTTATATCATACTGGCAGTAGCTGCCAGTGAATCCAGTTAGACACAGACAGGTGAAGCCATTGATTCCATCCACACAGGTGCCACCATTGAAGCAAGAGCTGGATAAATACAACAGGAAAACAAAAAAGTTAAGGAATTGCCATGCTTGCTTTCTGGTAGATGATTTAGTAAATTAGTTCAATTAAAAATAGGCTAAACTACCTGTCAGTGCAGTCATTGGTGTTGATTTCGCAGTTGATACCACTGAAACCGGGAGGGCAGGTGCAGGTGTAGCTGTTGACACAGTCAGTGCAGTTGGCCCCATTCTTACAAGGGTTACTCTCACACTCGTTTATGTCCTGCTCACACCTGCTACCACGAAACCCGGGCAGACATGTGCATGTGAAGCTGTTGATTCCATCACGGCACAGACCTCCATTACTGCATGGATCTGCAACAGAGAAAAAAGGAACGGGGTTACAATTCATGACTGATCCTTTAAAAGGCAGATTGAACTTGTGAAGTTTGTGGTATGTGGCTTACTTGGCTTGCAGTCATCAATGTCTGTCTCACATTTCTGGCCCGTGTAACCCGGCTGGCATTTACACTGGTAGCCACCCATGGTGTTGAGGCAAAGCGCTCCGTTGCGACACGGGCTCTTCACACATTCGTTGATATCAATCTCACATGTCTGACCTTGTGTTCAAAAAAAAGGACAAAAGACAATTAAGGGAAGGTTGTTTTTTTTTCTAAAGTCCGGTGGATGGAGGATTAATGGACAGGTACACACACATGGGAACGTGCATACGTGCGTACCTTGCCATCCTTCAGGGCAGATGCAGGAAAAGCTCTGGTAGTCTTCAGCTTCTTTACAATTACCACCATTTTTACAGGGTCGGTTGCTGCAGGGGGCCAGCAAGGTTTCACAGTTGTCACCTGCAACAAAACAAACACCAGTGTTTGCATTAGTCTGATGACATGCAGCAGCTGCACTCAGCCTTGCGCTTCAGCATCCAGCACCGATTTATTTATACTGGTGTTTCGTTTAAAATAATATTAGTTTCGTAAAAATATTTTACTTTGAAGGTAACATGGACTTCTAAATCCCATTTTCCATTCCTTTTCCTTATCCATTTCCATGACAACTTAGCCAAACAGGAAGGGCCTTCCTGTTTCCTGCTATTGTGTGACCACAGACAGGAAACAGGACGTTGTGGAAGTGGGAATAGGGCTCGGAGTAGTGTCCGCTTTTACAACTTCTATTAGCTGCTGTGGTATGTTATTCCAAAGCACACACTACGTTATCCTTGCAAAGCAGACAAACAGATCTTTCCACACAGAGATGCCAAAAACAGACAAAATCCTGTTAGCAGCTCTGGGATGGTGTTTTCTCAAATAACACAGGATATGACAGGATAAACTGTGTGTGGAAACTGGAAGACCAGCTTTATCTTCAGGCATGTGAACACAGCTGAGACAGCAGCAAACTACATTAACCACTAAGGAAGAAAGTCTAATTTTCTGAGTAAAAGATGATTTTTTTCCATGTCATACCAGTGTAAGGCAACAAACAATTGCACTTGTATCCAGCTACACCGTCGATGCAAGTTCCCTGGTTGAGGCAGGGGTTGGAGGCACACTCGTTGATGTTAGTTTGGCAGTTAGGGCCTATAGCGATGAAATTAGAAGACACGCTGGATTTAGTCATGGGGTCAACAGAGCAATCTATTTGCAGCAGCAACAAAGCATCAAGAAGAAATGTTACTGACCAGTGAAGCCAGCTCTGCACGTGCAGTGGTATCCGCTCGTCATGTCCTTGCAGGTTCCCCCATTCATACAGGGGTTGGACTCGCATTCGTTGTTATTGATATCGCAGTTTTGGCCACTCCAGCCAGATTCACAGGTACATTTGTATCTTCAGAAGAAATGAAAACACAGGTTGGTGATTTTTTTTTTCTGCTAGAAGTCATTTTCGGTTCACTGATATCTTTACGTTGGATCTGTGCTCACCCATTAATGAGATCCTGGCACCGGCCGTGGATACAGGGGTTGCTGCTGCACTCATCCACCTGTGACAAGCAGGTGACATCATTGTAGCCTTCTGGGCAGAGGCAGGTGAAGCTGTTAATTCCATCCACACATGTGCCCCCATTGTGGCACGGGTTAATGGCACAGTCATCAATGTTGATGTTACACATTGTGCCTGAAAGACAATAAAACAGGACTTTAGGAGAGTGTAGCAAACATTCCATTTGAAAGGAGTGGCTTGATAAATATCTATGCAAACAGCTGCTATCTGGTGTGGCATTCTTTAAGCCTTTAAAATCTGCAAGATGAGGTGCCCTGTGCTGCTTTTGGACAAAAGCGAGAGAGTGAGAGGGAGAAAAAAAAAACATTGGAGCATTCAATAGGCAGAAGCTGAAGCAGCTCCAGTGTGTGCCTGGCCTGTTGGCCCCTGGAGGCCCTTTTACCTTTCCCCTATTGATTGAATGGAGCCTTGTTGTTGAATAGGCTGAAGAAAGATTTCAGCTGGATCTGAGAGAGGAGGTGCTGCCAGTAGACAGGGAGACTCTGGGTATTCACGCACACACTCATGCACCCCCCACCCATCTTTGCAGAACTGACCTCACCCAGGGCTGTTTACAGGGTAAGAGGGCCAGACTCATTTCACACACGGCCGAGTGACAATTAAACCCCCCCCTCTCTGATCTCCTACCCAGCTCCCTCCTCCTTTGCTCTTCATCAATCAGGAGGGGAGGGCCCAACTGCCTGATCTTCGGTCACAATAGTCTTCTGTCCCTCTGTGTCTCAGTCCTGCTGTTCCCTCCATACTCACTCCATGAGCACAAAAAGATGGTGGGGAGGAGGGATTAACAGCAGCCTGCACACACACACTTGTTCCCTCCTTCCTGCATTTTTTTTTTGCTGGAATAATTATCCAGAAGCTACCAGTCAGAACCGGCTTTTTTTGGGCCATGAAAGAAAAGTGGTCGAAAGAATCCTACTTGCAGGGATGCAACGTTGTCCCCAAAGTTCTATAATCTAATACTTTACAGACACACAGGCAGATGCAAAGTAATTGAGTGAAAATATTTAAATCTGAGTTATCAGAAAGGTTTGTCATGCCGTTTCACTCTAACAAGCATCAGACATGTGATTAAAGGCCAGTCTCTTTATCTGTTGAAGGATCACCTTACAGAGTCTTTCCAGGCTCAAACGTAGCAGTCTTTTCAAAAGGCAAACAAAGTTAGTGCTTTGTGTGTGTGTTTGTGGGCATATCAGGTTTGGGGGCTGTGTTCCCTTTCTCTCCACTCCCCCATCTCACACAAGCAATCTGAAACCATTGTTCTGCAGAAGCAGACCCGCCAGCCACCTGTCTAACCTACCCCTCCCAAAGCTCAGGGGACCATCCCCCTGCACCTGTAAAACTCCACCCAGTGCTCACCTGTGTAACCCGGCTCGCATGCACACTCGTAGCCATTGATTTTGTCAATGCACCTCCCGTAGTCGCAGGGCTTGCTCTTGCAGTCGTCAAGGTTCACCTCACAGTTGAAACCTGTTGATAAGAGTAAAGAATTAAAGAAAAATAATATGCAGAAAATGTATCTGTAGAATATCAGTTGAAGCGAGGTCTCACCTGCGGTGCCTTTAGGGCAGGAACAGACGTATGAGTTCTCCCTGTCCTGGCAAGTGCCACCGTTCTTACAAGGCTGGCTCAGGCACTCGTTGATGTTGGTCTCACACAAGCGGCCAGTGTATCCAGGACGGCAGTAGCAAGTAAAAGAGGCCAGGCCGTCCTTGCATGTGCCATAGTGGCAGGGATCAGAGTAGCACTCATTGATGTCAATCTCACAGTGCTGCCCTGTATAACCTGGAAGGTTAGAGAAAAGATTGAACGCATTGTCACATTTATAAGTAGAGGGACAGAAATGGCTGCACTCCACATCTGGAGAAACTGCGTAAATTTGTACCTTCAGCACATTCACAAGTGTACTTGTTGGGACCATCTGTACATTTCGCGCCATTCTTGCATGGGGTGCTGGCACACTCGTCAATATCCACTTGACAAAGGTTTCCTGAAAATCCTGCAGATGGGTTTTAAAAAATAGAATTAGAACTTTCTTCATAATGCATTATAAATATGTGAAATTGAAAAAAAAGTAGACGTAGTTATTCTATATACACTGTACATAATGTGGAAAAAAGAGAAAGGACCATCTAATTTGCATTTGAAGCGGGTCCCCAGGACGCTGAAAGTCCTTATATACCATTCCACACCACTAGCTCCAGGATCACCCCCACCCTCCAGTCTCCGCTTTTACTGTGCAGCAAAAACTTTCTTTCCAGCCACCATACAATGGCCCCCCACTTACCGGCTATAAACCAATCCCTGCCCCCGATTTTGGCGCTAAGCTCAAACACAAACTTCCATGCCCGCCAAATATGTTAATGTTTCTGCAGCCTAGTCCAGTTTGTCCAGGCTCATTCAGCGATACTATTTGAAGTAAACCATTAACATTAAATCTGTGAACCATGTGTGCTAAACTCATTGACAGATTGGTGAATGATCCACTCTTTTATGGCATCTTTTCCTGCGCCAATTCTCTGACCTAAAGGTTTCCAAATATTCTCTCACCTTTGGGGCAGTCGCAGTGGAAGGAGTTGATCTTGTCGATGCACTTGCCGTTGTTAAGACAAGGCTGGCTGGCACACTCATCCGTGTTGATGTGGCAGAACACACCTTCATATCCTGAAACAAGGAACAAAAACAGTAAAAACTTATCTATGACTGAAACGCTATCAAACAGAAGGCACCGCTACCGAACAATCTGTATCTCTTGTTTATTGTACAAGTTTTCCCTTCCTGGACTACATGACATCACTTAAGCAAACAGTGAGAATTTGGGAGGAAGTCTTAAAGACAAACAAGCTACAAATTCATACCGCTCAGCCGTTTATAGCTTCTTCTTCTTTTTTTGGAGTGGAATATAATTCAGGGTTTTACCTGGCATACAGATGCAATGGAATCCTCCAATCTGGTCCAGACAGGTGGCATCATTATGGCATGGATTAGACATGCATTCATTGACGTCCATCTCACAGCGAGGTCCCTCATATCCTTGAAGACACTTGCACTGAAAAGAGCCTTTTGTGTTGAGGCAGCGACCGCCGTGCTCACAAGGGTTTGCACCTGAATCATTGAAGATACAAGTTGTCATTTATCTGAAGTAAGAGTTTCATTCTAGACCCAAACCCTCAGAAACAGCTGACTTCTAATTTACCAAGTGAGCACTCATCGATGTCCAGGTTGCAGGCTGCTCCAGTGTAACCTGGTGGACAGGTGCATATTGCCTTGCCATTGACTGGGTTTGTGTCACAGTTGGAACCCTTTTGACACGGGTTGCTGATGCAGGCATCGTCAAGGTGGCAGAGCAAACCTGGATGTGCAAACATATCACATTTGATCTGTTCCTTAAGAATTTAATTAGTCTGCATGTTGTGTCTAGTGGGTGGAGGGGGAGTGGGGGATGTGCAGCTTTACTTACCTGTGCGTCCGTGAGGACACTCGCAGAAGAATGAGGCCACGCGGTCGTGGCAGGTTGCGCCATGATAGCAAGCTGCGCTGGCGCAGTCATCGATGTTCTCGCTGCAGTCATCACCCGTCCAGCCGTTGACGCAGACACAATGGTAGCTGCCATGGGTGTCGTGGCACGTTCCTCCATTCTGACAAACGTTGGGCATCAGCTCACACTCATCCACATTTTCTGTGCAGTATTGACCTGAAAGGGTTTATACAAAACAACATAAGCACTTTTTAAAAAAAATTCTACTATTTGTCTAAATGCTAAAAGTGAAGAAAAAAAATCACCTGTGTAGTGAGGTGGGCACTGGCAATTGTAAGTATTCACCCCATCCACACAAACTCCACCGTTCTGACAGTTGTGACCCGGACAGTCGTCGATGTTATGCTCACACAGCTGACCTGTGAAGCCTGATGAGCAGAGAGAGACCAAGCATGAGATTTGAAAAACAATGGCTTAAGGAAGATAAAGCCAAAGATTTGGCAATACTTGGATTGAGTTAATGAGACTTTTCCTTCATTTCGTTGTCATTGAGCTCTTATAAAGATAAGCCTCCTATATCCTCATAGCGAGCTGTTGCAATGCCCTGCAGATCACAGCGCGGTCTGTCACCTCCGCAAACATCAAAGGCTTGAGTGGGTGTTTTACAAGCACGATAGTCTGATTAACAATCAACCCGCGGCCCTGCAGGTGCCAGTGCAGCCTCTCTATCTAAACGCATTCCACAGCAGACACCCACGAGAGCCACACAGCATGGATTAAACTTTAACACACAACCCCTCACTGTCCCGCCGTCATCATACTTTGTTCTGATCGTAAGCAGACAATCTGACGGAAACACATGGAGATGAAAGCTATGAAAGCGACTTATTGAGTCATTCCTGGTGAAACCTTTTAGGAACAAGAAAGAGCTGCGTAATTGGGGGGAAAGTTCTTTTATAGCTGCTGCCCTGAATGCAACAGCTTTGCATACCAAGATACTAAAAATGGGAGACAGTCTGGGTGGAATTAGGTGGAAAACAAGATATTTTTGTGAGCCTGTGACCTAATGGATCGGGTGTGTATATCCATAGGTTTGTGTATCTGTGCCACTTTGTGAGCTCATGGGTGATTATCAGAAGGAAACGTCTGTGCAACTGCATCCTGCCAGTGGAGGCTGGCAGAGAGGGAGGGAGGGAGGGAGGATAGTGGGGTAACCAGAGATTTCTCACCCCTCCCTGCCAGATAGGTTTTTCACATCAACTGATGTACTTCAAAAACAAAACGTTATGTTCCTACACTAACCGCATGCTACTCCACATGCGCTCTGAAAAAGTGAAAAGGAAAACAAAACAAAATCATGTTCATGTTTGTATCTCACCTGGAAGGCAGCTACAGTCGTAGATGGCATCTCCTTTCTGGACGCAAGTGCCTCCATTCTGGCATGGTGATGGGCTGCACGGCATGTACGGGGTCTCACAGTGCTGCCCAGTGAACTGCTGAGGGCATCGGCAGTGATACGAGCCAACCTCGTTCACGCAGACGCCGCCATTGAGACATGGAGAGGGATTCTGGGCACACTCGTTTACGTCCTGCTTGCAGGTTTGACCGTAGAAGGTGGGCGGGCAGGTGCACTTGTAGGTGGAATCTGAGGCTGTGCACTGGCCACCATTTGCACATGGATTAGATGCACATGGATTTGGAGTCTGGCAGGTTTTGCCTGGAAAATAGGACGAAAAGAAAAGTTTCTTTGTGATGATTTAGTTGTAAAATCAGAGAAACGACAATTACACTCATGCCAAAAGAAATGTAAGGGTAGTAAAACAACCAGAGGTAGTACCTGACCATCCTGGAGGACATTGGCAGCGGAAGATAGTGAGAGTAATAAGATCACATGTTCCTCCGTTGCGACAGGGGGAGCTCATGCAGGCATGGTTGGTGGGGGTGAGGCACAGCCTATCGGTGAAACCCAGGCGGCACACACAGCGGAAATCAAACGTGTTGCCATGGGAAACGCCGCGGCATTCACCACCGTTGCGGCAGGGTGACGGGCTGCAGGGGTTGGGATACTGGCACCGATTACCTACGTAGTCACTGGGACATCTGGGAAAAGACAGAGAAGAAATTCATTAGAATTTAAAAAAAAACAAAAAAACAAAAATCAGGATCAATTATCTAAACAACAGGGACATAGGGAATAATAGGAGGGGAAAAGAGGGGGAGTGAAAGGGGCTAAAAGTTTTTCCCGCCCAGCCAAGTCCCACTGCAGCGGGACAGGGACAACATGTTGTTCTAGTGTGTCTCTCTGGATTAGACTCTTGAAAACACATTCTGCTGGGACAACAGACATCACAAAATAGTCCAGCGGTAACAGCCTGTTCCCATCTACCTTTTCCCCCACGCTGTCTACATTCATCCTGAATAACTGTAGAGATCAAGGGGACCGCGCCGCCTATTGCTATCCCATATGAAGCTCTACATTCAGGTCCTAAACCCTCCAGAGTTTCCCGCCCACAAAAGCACAATTACTGCTACAGCCACTTAGCTCATATAAGCTGATTAGTAAAACAACAAGAGATATGGACATAATTTTCAAAATATAGGGGCAGAAAAGCATTTTCCTTTTGGAAAAAAAAATTGTTCATTTAATTCAACCAGCTTGATTCCCCATTTACAAAACATTCAGGCATCATTTGAGGTGCAGCTTTTACATAACAGTGAGGTCCCATCTGTCACGTAAAAGGGCATTTAAAGTCAGTCAAAAAAAAAGTGTTTATGTTTGAATTGGGGCTTGTGTAACTGTGTGCAGTTGTGCACATGAGCCCATGTGTGTTTATGTGTAATGAAAGGGCATCTGTTGGCCTCCGAGTATCTTCGCAGGGAGCAGGTGCGCATGTTAATGAAGGCAGCTGTTGGACAGGGCTCCTCCTCCTCCTCCTCCCCCATCCTCCTTTCTCCTCCTTCTCCTCCACCCCCCCCTCTCTTGTCCCCTTCTCAGATGGCGGGTGCTGTGAAGCCAACCTCTCCTCCAGGGACATAAAGAACCCATGTGAAGTCAGCTGTTGCAACTTCTGTCTTTTCAACTCCAACAGAATTTATTCTTAATTCCTCGCCTCTCTACCTGTTGCTGTTTTTATTTAACATAGCATCCTCTTTCCTTGTGTTTTTTTTTTCAGTTTGTACTTGTACTCACATTCAGATCGTAAATGATCTTTATGCTCATGCTCATCCTGTATGTTTTTTTAAAAAATAGTTCCTACCAGCTTGTTTTTTCTCTTTAGGACTGCTGAAAACTTGACTGTTGACTTATTTAGTCGAGACAATAAGGGGGGGACTAACAGTCCTGTGTGCACCCCAGACAATTACAGTTGGCGGACGATTGTAGAGACATTTGGAGTTTCTTTGAACCACCCTCATTTTCTAATTTGTTTTGCTATGAAAGCTCACTGTCTGATCACAGAGGGAAGTCACAGATATAAACGTCTCAATCTGCGCCATGAAATAGACATGTTTTTTAACAGTGCGTGTGTACATGTCAGCCCACACTAATTGTAACAGATCCTCTTTGTCATGAAGTCATTCCACTCTGAGATAAAGATCCACCCACATGCTGACCAGCAGCACACACCACGGCAACAGGTCTTTCCCGGCGATGCAATGTCCCCTCAGGCCGGAGCAGATGCTTCCCCGACCTCTGACCCTGAAGACTTTTGTGACTGTGGGATGGCCTCTTTGCCTTCTCTCCCCTTTTTTCCTCTCTCCCCACTGGGCCTGATCTACCATCTGTCACTCGGGGGGTGACTTTATCCTCTATCACAAAACCAGTCCAACTGTGCAGTGAAAATGCCACCGCTGTGGAGAAGGTTATGCGTAAAGATTTGAGGGTGACATACAGTAACCAAAAAAATGTACGTACAACCTTCATACGCTCTGCATTTCCTTTCACACTGCTTTAAAAGTATCACCAATAATCGCTTCTGCCCTCTCCACCTCATTTATTTTGATTAGCTGATGTTCCCTTAGAGGCGTCTAATCATTAGCCAAGATCTGACGCCTGAGGTAGACATCTGTTGGCAAGACCAAAATCAGAACAATGCTGCTTGGCCAGAAAATGAGAAACGAAAAGCATCTGGAAGGCTCTAAAGTCCCAGTAAAGTTAATTCAACGAGCAATGGGGGAATCTAAGTAGGGAGTAGCACTGATAAGGATGTACAAAACAAGAAAGCAGACAGATTTGCCAAAAAAGTGAAGTGTAGCTTCATTCCCAAGCTTGTTAAACACACTCACAAGATTGTGTTGGCTTTAGTATAATACGGCTTGTTTTTTTAAGGTAATCCTTCATCAGATAGCACTTTTAAAGTGCTATCTGAGAATAATTTAAAAGGGCCAACAAGTAACTGGTCCTCAAAGTTTTCCAGCAGTTAATGGACAAAGCTGAAAGATAACATGACCCGTAGCTGACTAAATACTAAATAACCAAAAGATTATTTTCATTGGCAAAACACCAGTCAAAAAAAAAAAAAAAAAAGCAAGTCATAAGTTCAACAATGTGTAAAAGACTGATGCACCTTGTTCTGCTGATGGCAAACATATATAAAGGCATCCCAGCTCACACTATACCAGTTAAACCATCTGTCCACTGCTCCAGAGGGCTGTCAGATAACCTGATAAAATATGGATAGTGATAATAAAAAGGGCATTATAAGGAGCCCTACCTGATAACTCATGGATGTATTTGAAACACAGATAAAGACACATGCCCACATATATATCGAGGAGGTGTCAGTTCAACATCTGACAGTCTGGGCTGGTGAATGTGAACTTTCAGCACCCACTAGAATGAAATAGCCTCTTATCTGCCTGCTCTGACAGCGCTGCTTTGATTCCCTCTGCTCTGAGGATCTCCAGATCCGTCTACTCAAAAGCCACGACCATCCATAAATGTGGGAAATATGCCTCTGTGTCGAATGCCTTCTTTACAGTCACTTTAAGAGAGCTGTCTAACATTGACCTCTCTTCCACGTCGATTGCAGAGGATTGGACCTGTCTCTGTGACATACCACATACTTTGTTTCAAGCTCTATCTGCAGCTTCTGAACTTTAAGCACAATAAAACCCCCAAATCAGCAAACACACTTAACCCCGTCACACACTCGCATGCTCCGGATTCACATAAGCCCCACATGCAGCTGAGCCTTCACAGAGACCTGCCAAGTAATCCTACAGGAGGACAAATGAAGAACAGAATTCCTTGAGGAAGCCTGTCTCATCTCTCTAATGGAGACAGTCCTTTAGTCTAACACTTTTTTTTACTATCAATATGCAATACCAAACAAGTCTTTGTGAAGTCAGGGAGGTGTGATCACACCAACTGGTGCAGACTTTCACGAAAGTCTCTTTCAAGTCTAATCCTGTTGTATGTCTTACAGTACTAGAGACATGTACAGAGACAGTTGAGATGGATTCTGGGTTTATTATTAACAGCTACCTCTGACCAAATTAGCGTCAGTAACAGCAAAGCAGCATGAGCCATGCAATGGCTCACTTGAGATAATCCACCTTACAACCTCGCGATGCCCTCATTGATGAAGCACAAATGGAAACTAAATTTGACTCACGCAGACTGTGCCTTTCCTCGCATGCCTTCAAGCTGCCCACATAAGCAGTAAGCTAGAGGTGGTGGGAAACAGGAAGCCTCAGACCTTCAAGTAACCTCTCAACTTCAAAGTGTCCTGACGGAGGGCTTTCCCATTACACACTCATGTGCTTGTTTCCGCGCATCTATTACTGCAACAAACCACTTATGTTTGTACGGACGATACTTAGATTTCCCGTCAAAACCAATCTAAAAATGATGTAGATTTATTTTCGAACTAGAAAGACGTCTAAAATGTAGCCGTCGTCAGATAAATGTTTGTTCGTATGTTTTAAATAAAAGCTTACAAGCTAAGCATTGCTAACCTTGAGTCATAAAACTGTTTTCTGTAATTTTATTACGCCACTTCCAACAACAAATAATTTGGTAGTTAAATTAGTTTTACAGTTAAACTACTTCTGCTAGTAGGCTTGTCTTTATAACTGAATTCTTGACTTGTTGTGCTCGAGTGACACACTTAATAGCATCATATGACCTATCAAAATAACTTTTGTTTTCTGGCTTAATACAGAGACATAACAAAGCCAATTAAATGTCATTAAAATGTAATCACAGGCACCAACAGTAATTTGTAAACAAAAGTTGAGTCCAATCGAAGTCAGTGAGATAAATATAGAATAAGTGCCAGAGCCTGGTCCTGTGTAAGGAATGTTCAATGTCCTAAAGATTTAATGTAAGAGAGGCTATTTTTACTACGAGGGAGTGAGGAAAAACACGTTTGGGGAATACCAAGCCTGTCCCAACACAGTCCATATAAATCCATGCGTAGGATATCTGATTACCATAGTTTACACCAATCCTAACCTCATTCTCTACGGCAACATGTGATATCATCCTTGCACTCATGGGAACTGTGCTGAAAGAGGATTTAAATCTATCATACCACTCAAATCAGTGTCACCATATGCTTACAGACGATGGCATAAACCACAATGCACATCATGACGCATGGGCACCTTCAATATTTCAGTGCATGGGCGGCTTGAAAGCATTTTTAAACTTTTGACCTTCCATTTTTCATCTTGTGATGGGAAATGTACATCTGAAGAGTCAAACATCTCAACCCTCAGAAGAATCTGAAGCGCTGCTTTCGTCTCTTCTTTCTGACCACAGATGGATTTTCCAATCACATCACCAAACAGCCTCAAAAGTGAATCTGATGCTTGCGAGCGATGGCGGCACAAATATTCAAGTCTGTAATATTCTGGAAACCCCTCCCCGCCACAGACGCTGAACTCTGACCCTTGAATGTCCCAGTGCACCCCGGGACTGATAGCTGCTTGGCTTGGCAGGAATGAATGATTAATGAGAAGAAAGCAAGGAGGACGAGGAGAGAGCGGGTGGGTGAAGTGATGCCCTCATCCTGTCTGTTTTTAATTGGACTGAGCAGAGATGGAGATCACAATAAGATCTTTGTGGGGGTGGAGGGAGAGTCTCTGTGTGCCCACACGTGCGGAGGTCTGTGTGTGTGTGTGTGTGTGTAGACTAGATTGTGAATTGGTCGCCCTGGGCTAGAAGCACGGGTTCTTCAACAGCTCCCCCTTGTCCCCACAGACCACAGAAGCTCCTGCCAGGACCACATGCCCCGAGGGGAAACCAGGCCACCTCTGAGTGTCTTTACTAACGGGGACAAAAGTTATGGCACAACTGGAAAGCACAATACATTCTCAACGCTTTCGGAACTCATCTGTTTCAGCTTCTGGGCTCAGAGATGGCCGCCATCTTTATTTATTTTGTCGTTTTTGCACCTAAAGAGTTGGTATTGGATCAGCAACTTCTTGCCTATATGATGGTCAACTGAAAGTTATGTATTGGCAAGTATCTCATCCACTCAAAGACTAAACAAACAGCCCACAATCTGCCTCTGTGTGTCTGTCCCCACTTGTTTGCCTTTAAATTTCTGCTCTTTATTCCAATTAATCTCACTCTCTCAACATCCAATCCAATTACATTTCACAGCCATCTGGCTTTCAAATGGAGATCACAAGTAGTAAAGTGGGGGGGTTGAAGGTGGGGGATTCATTCAAAATGAAGGAGACAAGCCTTTGTGAGGGGGGGGGGTATTGCAGGGCTTTGGTGTATGTTGCGGTGTTAGGGGTGGCTGAGGCATGATGGGAAGCCCCACTCAGATTAGTCACACAGCATTATTCTGACTGCAGGACAATGGGTGACGGGCGGCGGGCGAGCCCCAGCTGTCGCCCATGAAAAAGCAGAACAACAAGATTTAGGACTGGACGCGTCCGCAAACTTCGCTGGTGAGGGGGTCCTGCATTCATTAACAGGCTGCTGTTGGGAGGGTGGGCTTTTGTCAAGCTACCCCTCATTCACCTCTCCAAGATTCTGGATCTGCACTCTCTTTTTATTTCTTCACTTTTCAAGTCTTCTCTTCTTAGAGTCTGTGTGTGTGTGTATTGAGCTAAACCACCCCTGGAAGGATACAGAAGCAGACCAGCCTAGAAGAAAGTGGAGGGCCTGTGGTTGCTGGGCACAGGGCCCACTCAAAGGCTGGAATGAAAGAGAGGATGTGTGGCCCCCTCTTCCCAACACAAAAAAAAAAACAAAAAAAAAACCATGTACTGCACTACTGATGCAACAAAAAATTCAAATAACACAAAACAATAGTAGATGAATGTTAATATATGCATTGCAACATCTGGTTCAGCACTTGTTGGTGTATTTTATTTTCATTGTTACTCACTTGCAGTCTCCATTTCCATTTGAGGTGGCCTCACATCTTCCTCCATTGAGGCATGACTCAGTGGGTAGGGAGCATTTTAGACCTGTGGAGCAAATGCAAAAACATGGCTTTATCTCAACATGGACTCTCCATGCACAGAGTTTCATTTCATTTCAAAGCTGCTGTATGTTCACAAAGATTGGGTGCGTGTTTAAATTATTCTCGCAGAATTATTCATCAGTCAGACTTTTCGTATATAATCGTGCACAGGAGTTAGAGCACGAGCTGGAGCTGCCTGATCTTTTAATTGATTTGTTACAGGAGTGTCCTTGGGGAGCCTGATGTGGACGCTGGTGAGGCCAGAGCGCGTGCGTGCGGGGCTTTTTCAGGGAGCGCACGCTTTTGCGGTGGGAGAAGCGCGGCAGCTGCGGGGCTCAGATGCGGAACAAAAGAAATCAGAGTCCAGCACGAGCCATAAAACACTCTCCTCTGGCATTGTTTACCGGCAGACGGGAATAACAGCACCACCTCCACCCCCCAGGCCCCCACAACACTCTCCCACACTTGCAGACAAAAGGTGCCCTCCCACCCCATCTTGCGCACCTCCCTCCCCCCGGCGTCCCCTCTCCTGAACACACGCACCAACTTTCATTATCTCCAATGATACCGCACACCGGTTTGCAGTCATTTAAAAGAAAACTGAAAATAAAAGAAAAGAAAAAAGAAAAGAAAAAAATATCCTTTTAGAAAAGAAAGTTTCCAATTAGAAGTGCTAGTGATTTCTTCCCCCAGTGTAGTAAACTGCGAATAAGCTGCAATAGAAGCAAACATTACTAAATGTAACTTATATTTTACTATCATGACTGGTATGTTAGAAGACACAGGGCTGCAAATGTATGTAGGCTATGCTTGTTTTGATCTAACTTTCATCACAGACCACAGGGGAAGTCAGCAGCGAGTGTCAGCACAGCAGGTCACGACTATCTCACTTACAGCGAAGAAGTTCCCACGACTTAAAAAAAACCAACAAAACCCCACAACAACTCATAACAAATCAAGCTCCTTCAAAATCCAAGAGCGTTTACAATTCTCCAACAGAGTTTGATGCTCTCCCGCACATCATTACAATATTATCAAAATGTGATGCTCGCACAAACGACCATGATTTCTTTATCTAATAGGCCACTCACTAACTTCTCCAAATTCTAACTGCTCAAGTCTCCGATGAGTCTGAGTCACGCTGATCTGCCTGCATCCCAACATGAAAGCTCCATGAGAAAGTTTACCTTGTGAGAGGACGAATGCTGGAATCAGAAATGTAAGTTTCACAAAGAAACGATACATTCCTCCTCTTCAACTTCACAAATGTGGTTGACTCCCGCGTTGGGTTCGCATAGATCCGCAGTTTGATACTCCAGATGTTGGCTTGAAAAAAAAATGTAAGAAAAGAAAAAGATATCCCTGGTTGTAATTAAAAAAGGTTAATCCAACAGAGATAGGAGAGAGTGAAAGTCTTCAACAGGACCGAGCTCATAGATGTTAACCTGCTGCCTTCCGAGTTCTCAATGAAATCTGCAGGCAAAGTCTACAAGTTCCTCCCACCCCTCCTCCCTCTGTCCTCTCCTCCTCCTCCTCCTGCTTCTCCTCCTCCTCCTCTGGCCATACAGGACCTACAAAACTCACATCCCACTCAGTTTCCAGAGATTTTTCATATTGAAAGTTGTGTTAAATAACAGGTTGCATTTAGAAGATTTGGCACTTTGTGATTTTCATGTAGCATTTTGGTCTAAAAAATTTCATGGGGAAATATTGGCATTTTAGGGGAATGAATTACAGATCTAAGTACAATCGTTCAGTGAGCCTGACTGTCTCTACTCCAATTTGATTAAATAACGTAATTCAAACATTAACACTGACCATGTCTGGCAGACTTTGAGTTAAGACCTACCTTGATTTTAGGTGCATGTTTTCTAATATAGGGCATATGTTGCTGGAACTATATGGGACCCACGCAATATGCCCCTCCCCCTGTTTTTTATTTTTTTATTTTTGTATACACTTATAATCCTTACAAACCTCATATATTTGGCCCACACAGTTTCCCATTTAGAGTATGCACTGAAAACATAAGGGACCCTTGACATTTGACCATTTCAAGGCCAAGAAAACTCTGTACCCCAGTCGCCCACCTTTAAACCAGATGGGGCCCACATGGACATGCTGGCTGGGCAATAAATAAATCCACTTGTAAAGTTGTATCAGCTGTTGAATTACAACCAGTTATTACAGATTTTTTTCACAAATGACAGATTTTGGTTTTCAGAAGTATTTCTTTATATGAGCCTCATTTACATGCACACTTTTGGATCTTCCCAATCAAGTTTAATGTTGACTGTTTGCCATGTGATGTTGCCTACTCTGGAGTCCTGTTGATCTATTGATGGTGCTTCCAATCAGAGACATGTTGGGACATGTTTGGCTCCATTCTTTTTTTTCTTTCAGTCCTTCAAGATGGAGATTCTTTTAGTTGCAAAGTTTATGTAAAGTGTATAAAAACACACATAGCCTTTTTTCCCTGTCTGACATTAAATCAGACTAAACCTTTCCTGTTTTAGGTCAACTAGGATGATCAGAATTATTTCTGTTTTCTAAATGCCTGAATAATGAGAGAGATTTGTTTTTTATATGAGTATATATATATATATATATATATATATATAGCGAGAGAAAGACAGAGAGAGAGAGAGAGAGAGAGAGAGAAAGAATTCTTTATTACATTATTCAAAGTCAGATGTTTACATATCATTATTACGGAAGAGTATTAGGGCCACTGAAGAAAAGAAAAATAGAATTCTGACTTTTTTCTCAGAATTCTGACTTTTTTTTTTTCAAAATTCTGAGAAAAAAGTCAGAATTCTGACTTTTTTCTCAGAATTCTATTTTTCTTTTCTTCAGTGGCCCTAATACTCTTCCGTACTTCCGTACATTATTATGGGCAACAGCCATAATAAATTTACATTTCATCATGAGGAATGAACTACCACTAAATTAGTTACAAAGTGATTGAAGGACAACAAAGTCAATATATTTATTTGATTGTTTATACGCATTTCTTACTTCTGACTTTGAATAAAGAAAAAAAAATCTCTAAAAACTTTATTATTCTGGGATTGACCAAATAGAATTGGTAATTTTGGTAATTTTGATAATCCTATCTGACCTAAAATAGGAACATTTTAGTCTGATTTAATGTCAGATAGTGAAAGTTAAGTATCTTTTTATACAGTTGATGTAAACATCTGGTTTCAACTGTAAATGGTACACATTTAAAGATTGAAGTAGTAGGACAAAGAACTTTTTTCATGTTAAAAAAAATAAGTTTCAACGTCACTTGATAATATTTCCATTCTTTCTGGAAGTACTGTCTAGCACTCACTCTCTCCCATCTCTGCCATTGGTAAGAGTTATCCAAGGTGGATTCCCATTCAAGTTTACTAGCAACAACTATGTATTGCTTTATGACACGAGTGTATGTCACATATCAATAATAATGATGAGGCCAGCTCACAGAGCTTTAGTGGGCATCATGGCCGAGATGACAAAGAGACAAAGAAAAGTAATGATGGAAGAGAGCTTGAGAGAAACTGGACAAGAGACAAAGCAAGAGTAGATTTTGGATAGTGTTGTAAAAGTGACTTAACCACCATGCCAGATTCTCCCCAGCCTTTCAGACTATGGTGGTGCTGCCAATGGCCCCCCCCCACCCCCCACCCCCCACCCCCCACGGGCATTTACTTTCCTTTTTTTTTTTTTTTTTTTTGGGTTTAATTTTTAATTTAAATTATATCAAAAATAATAACTGTGCAAAATGTAACATTAACAATTTAGGAATGTGCAAAGGTTATAAATAAAGACAACAACAAAAAATAAATATAACAACAAAAGCTAAAGAAATAATGATATTTTAAATAGCTATATGAAAAACGATGTAAATACTTACAATTATTAAAAATGCTGACAAAAATGTGCATAAGTAAAGCAATAAATAAATTAGCAATAAATAAAGCTCAAAAACACCGTCAAACAACCATATGTAACATATCAGAGCAAAGCTTCACTTCTCAGCTTTCATTACATCAATAACGTAAACGGTTGAAGAGTTACAGTAATTTGAAAGATGCATGTCATTTCCTGTCGCTGGCAACAGCTCCAGTTTAGAAGGGTTATCTTATTATTCACTTAAATCAATGACTGGAGTGAACCTCAGTAAAACCACCTCAGTCCGCGGTGTCCCCGCTGGTGCTACGATGACTCAGCGAGTCCGTCACTCACTCGGTTCAACTAAATCACCTGAGTCCGCGGTGTTTCCGCTACGCCACTGTCCCCTCTCACTCATGCCATTTCATATTTCAAATATTGTACTCTTTTAAACCATGTTATTGGAGATGATGGACTCATGATTCAGTAGGAAGACTGGTCTCAATAACCTAAATGAAGAACTGGCCAGCTCTACCCGCACCTCGATAACGGTGAGTGGGCAGAGACACAGGAAGAGAGGGTATGAGTTAACAAAAGTCACACGGAAGTAGATCAGTGCTTAAAATGGGTAGAAAAATAAATTAAAAGGATGGTCTATTGACAGTGGCACAGCGCCACTGTCAAAATATGTCAGAGGGGGCTCAGAAATTGATGGTGGTCCCAGACAAAATGATGGTGGTGCTATGCCACCGTAGGCCACGCAGGAAGAACCCTGTAAAAGTGAACCTGCTTAAAATGAGCTATTTAAATATTATAATTAGAACTGAGAACATTTTTTGCATGCTTGGAAGTATATGCTGATGATCATACTGACTCATTCCTCACTATTCTTCCATAATAACTAAATGCTGTTGTCATGGCTCCTATAAGCAGCCCGGATCTTTTCATACTAAATAAGACATTTTATCCCCCGACTTTTACAGGGAAATACTTATACTGAGAAAGATGCGCAGCATCACTAAACAAAGTCACCAAATAATAATTATACTGAAACAGTAAAGAAGACAGTTCTATCTGGACTATAAATGACTACATGATAGTAGATTTGACTCTTTGCTTTGGTCTTCTCTTTGTTCAGATCATAAGTGGTTTTCTGTACACTAATAATGGTAATCACAGTGGATTGCTATGACACCCATCAGGGTTCTTGAGTCACTGTTTTTCTGTCTATAAATACCCTGTATGTCAAATCAGATATGACAGTAATGCAGCTTATCAAAGCTATGTAGACAACTTACTCAAACAGCAATTACAGGGATTCTTTAGTCCAAACAAGGTTTAAATGTCTTCATCTCCAACAGAGTGAATTATTCTATAAGCTTGAGGTTTTCCTCAAAAAGAGTTTTAGATCAGTCAGATCACTGCTGTCAAATAACATACAAATAAGAGGAGAAAGTATTATTCCTACTTTAATACTGGTTTTCATTTACTTGAAAGACTCAGACAAAGTGGACTTATATTGAAATCATTCAGTAATAATAGGTTGCTTAGATCTTTGGAAAGCGAGCAGCTAATAGATCCTCAAACCAAAACCAGACATGGTGAAGGAGCTTTCAGATACACTATACTGTCAAAAGTATTTCCACACCCATCCAAATAATTGAATTCAGGTGTTCTGGTCAGTTCCATGGCCACATAGACATAAAATCAAACACCTAGGCAAGCAGACTGCTTCTACAAACATTTATGGAAGAATGAATGGGTCACTCTCAGGAGCTCAGTGAAATTTAACATGGTACCTGCACAATAAGTCCAGTCATAACATTTCCTCACTACTAAATGTTCCATAATCAACTGTTAGTGGTATTATAATAAAATGGAAGTGATTGGAAACAACAGAAATTAAGGCATAAAGTGTCAGGCCACGTCAAATCACAGAGTAAGGTCAGCGGATGCTGAGGTGCAGAGTGCAAAGATGTCTCCAACTTTCTTCAGAGTCATTAGCAACAGACCTCCAAACTTCATGTGGCCTTCAGATTAGCTCAAGAACAGTGCAGAGACAGCTTCATGGAATGGGTTTCCATGACCAAGCTGCTGCATCCAAGCCTTACATCAACTAAGTGTCAGGTCCAGTGGTGCAAAGCACCCTACCACTGGTCTCTAAAGCAGTGGAGACGAATTCTCTGGAGTGATGAATTATGTTTCTCTGTCTGGCAATCTGATGGATGAGTGTGGGTTTGTATTGTGCTAAACATAAAGTTGGGTGGAGGGGGGATTACGGTGTGGGGTTGTTTTCAGGAGTTGGCTCCTTAGGCCCAGGCTCTATGAAGCTGGTTACATGTGATACTTGACACATTCCTAGCTGATCCAGCCTTTTTGTCAGACGAAGCCTGTGGTTTCACACCTCAAAAGTGCATAGGTTTGAAGCCGGGTTCCAGTGTGAATAGATCCGAAGCCACCACCAAGAGCGGTTTCGTGCGGAGACTGGAGCCTGGTGCCTCTCCAACCCTTAAAGGAACCCAGACACCAAGCCTTATAGCCTGTAACTTTGTAAGCCGCTTTTTGTTGGGCAAAAAAGTTTTTGTTTGTTTGTTTGTTTATTTACACCTCGTAGGATTCTGCATGCTCAACATTTTCTTTGATTAAGAGCTGTATGCTCTCTTTTGTTCAGTCATTTAAGGGCTGAACTATGTACTGATTTTTCAGCAGCGTCAATTGGTTCATCTGGACGCCTGCATTTTTCGAGTTGGCTCCTTGTCCGGTCAGCTTTTTGGACGGACACAGCTTCACTTGCTCACTCACTTCATGGAGCCTGGGCTTTAGTTCCAGTGAGAGGAACTCTTAATACTTCAGAATAGTAAGTCATTTGGGACAATTTCATGCTCCCAACTTTGTGGGAACATATTGGGCATGGGCCATTCCTGTTCCAGCAAGGCTTGCTCAGTTTACAAAGCAAGGTCCATAAAGACATGGACGAGCAAGTCTGGTGTGGAAGAACTTGACTGACCTGCAGAGACCTGACCTCAACCCAACAGAACACCCTTGGGATGAATTAGAGCGGAGACTGCGAGAAAGATCTCGTCCAACATTAGTGTCTCACAAATGCACTTCTACAAGACTGGTCAAAAATTCCCATGAACACACTCCTAAACCTTGTGGACAGCCTTCCCAGAAGAACTGAAGCCGTTATAACTGCAAAGGGTTAGCCGACGGCATATTAAACCCTATGGACTAAGAATGGGATTACTCTCAAGTTCATATGCGTGTGAATGCGGACAAGGGAATACTTTTTGGCAATATATTGTATTTTTGAAGCACAGATGTTTAACTCAAATATATTACAATTTATATAGAAAACTGTTGCATGCTTTTAATTTTTTGTCTGTAATTGTTACATCTTACTTCATAACATTTAAGACACTATGACGTTTGACACTTATCTGATGATTGCTGGAGATGATTTGAAACAACTTGAGACTTACATTACAACTGTAAAATACAACATTTATGCATCCATTCATTATTAATTCAATTATTCATACATTTATATATTTATTTATGTCAAGATCAATATATATGCATAAATATTTCAAAGATATTTCAACATATTTCAGATTATTCATACTTTTCTTTTGCTAGCAATATCAATGTGCTAAATCAGTATAATCTCAAGTCCACAGAAATGCAGCACTGGTACAATAAAGGCTCCAAAACTCATGTGACCTCAACCTATACGTCTTAAATGTTAAACGTAGCCATTCTACCAAAAAACAAACAAACAAACAAAAAACAGTCTTTTGTGAGTGGGAGCTAAACTTAAAGATTAAAGGCCTTAGGAAAATGTTAAGTCAGAGTTGGCACAAACTAAAGTCTTTTATTATGAAATATATTTTGCATTATGGACCTGCATAGATATTCCACTTTCTAGACTGACAGTGCAATGACCAGATCAATACTAATACAACAATGATCTTATAGTGCAATAATCCATCCATCTATAAACTTACATTCAGGAGGCATCCCAAACAGATGCCTGAACCACCTCAACTGGCTGCTCTCAAAGTGGAGAAGCAGCAGGTGACTGAACTTCTCACCCTATCTCTAAGAGAGGGTCCAGCCATCCTACGGAAAAACTCATTTCAGCCACTTGTGCAACAGTTTATAGCATATTGCTGACTGCAGCCGCCTGGTTGCATAACAAGTTCCTTTTAATACTTCATCTCATGACATAACAATACATTCAGGTACAGTTTCAGTTTCAAATCATAATTCAAGGCACACGTCTCTTTTTTTGTCTTTCTTTTTTATTATCTTCAAAGCATGCGACCACTTGTAATGCTTTTACTGTACAAAAATCATAGCACATGGCAGTATGTCATCCTGCGTTTCCATAGTATTTAAGGTACAACATACATCACTGCACTGAGAGTTAGGATGCATGTCTGTACCCGAGTCCCATTATTCTTTTCTTTTTTTTTTTCCTTCTCTCGGGGCAAGTGAAACTGTCAAGGAGTAACTGCAGTTTCAGCACCCCAGGGCAAAGATTATTTTATTATGAAGCCCACGCACATGCTGGTCCGCTGTTGGTGTGGTTGCCAAATTGGAATTATGCCAAAGGGGATAGTTCTCTCAAGGTGCATGAAGTGTGGGAACAAGGGAGTGACAGCAATTAGCTACAAATATATTGCACAACACAAAAGTAAATGTGTGGTGTTAGGGGAATCTCTTTTGGCATATTCAAATAAAAGTGATGTGCACAGGCATGCAGGGAACCGACTGACCCACCGTGAGAAATGTCAGATCTTTCAGGCACACGCTCTGCTCGGTAGACTGTCACGGTAGACTGACAACACTTGCCATCCTGTATCCTCGCTACACGCAGAAAGGTGGGGTTTGGTTCAGAAACTGCATGTGTTTTCTTTTATCCCTCATAAAAATTGAGTTTCTGTTTTTGCTTGTGTGGTTCTCTCTGACTGGAGATACTTATTTGGGCTCACAAATCTGAAGCCATGAGAAAAGACACTGAAATGAATTCACAAGATTAAAGAGGGGAAGACCCAGAGCTACAAAAACAAGCTCTATCACAGCTTATTATAGAAACAAAACCAAAAGAGGTCAACACAAAGAGCAAAAAAACAGAGTAATGTCTTTGAGACTAATATGAATGTTTCTGCCCTCTGCAACATGAACTTTGGCTGCTGTGAAGTGTGACCTGGAGCACACTGTAGTTCCTTCAACTCTGAGTCCCTTCCTTCCTTCTGTGGGAGCAGAACTTGAGTGAGGCCAAAGGTTTTGATAAAAAGTAGCTCTTTTTAACAAGGACTGCATGATGTCAACCTTTTATCAGACTTAAAAGCCTAACCAGAGCTGGAGATAATCCTGTGGGTTCACTCCCAAACATACTGGCCAGTGTCCAACTGCTGCCTCAAAAAAGCACAATGACGGGAGAGTAGCTGTGTACAGTCAGAGTAAGATCTGAATAGAACCAGATAATAAAGCCTTAAGTTAGTGAAACAAGTGGTTAGATTTTATACATTTACACCAAGCAAATGCTACTGTTGTTCTATAAAATGGTTCAGTGCCATAGAACCAGTGATTTAACCATTTTGCTACAGAATGCTGATTATTTAGAGAAGCGAGGAGTTGAAAAATTGGGTGAAATAATATAAAAATGCTCTTAGTGTCATACTTGACTTATAAGTCATATTTCCTGTTGGTAAGCAGTGCATTGTTTAAGACAGACTGATATTTAGAAACATAAATTGCAAATTGAAAAAACAACACACAAAAAAACCAAACAAATTTACTTTATTTCAAGCACAAAAAAAAGTTTCTCTTGAGTGTGGAGGGAAAATTTACATATACACACATATAACACATATACACACACACACACGCAACACATTTACATATACACGCACACACATACACACAACATATACACACACACACACACACACACGGTAGGCTGTAAGTCAGACTGACCTAACCTATGGACATTGGAATTGATTAGCCTCTTTTTGGCTAATACAGAAAACATACACTTAATGAAAAAAATAAAAATAAAAGATGGACAAACCCTCTGTGACATCACCCATATAATTTTCCGAAGAGTGCTTTTGTCAGGGCTGTGAGAGCACCATTTTTCTGGAAGATGGCTCTTCCCAACCCTCGTTAATCCAAAAGTGGGAAACAAGGTGAAACTAACAAGCCTGGCAACTGGTTAGAACATGCCTACCTAACCCAGTCAGCACAAGTTACCTGTTTAGCATGTAATAGCTCATATTAATCTGTGATGCTGACTGGTACTACCTTACATACATTCTGACTGAATCTGTCCATCCATCCCCATTTCTGATGTCGCTACCAGAACAACGTTTGAAATGAAGACTTGCCAAAGCACCAACCAAGCTCAGGCGGGATCCCCGGCTACCCAACGCTCAGCTAACTCACTGTGGATGAGGGGTTAGCGGAGCTCAGTCAAAGAAGAGTCCTGGGCAAAGAGTGTCTCGTGGTTCCAGGTAGTCCAACTGAAAAGGGTCCAGGCCAACCTGGAAGATGGCGTGGCTCGAGGAGCTGCCAGGTCCAGTTGCTGTCAAGTTTAGCTGACATGCTAGAGGCCATATGGCTGGACCATAGGCTGGACAGCCCAAGCTAGCATCCTTCAGCCAGAGGTAGCTGCTGCTGGTTGTGTAGCTAAGCTTCATACTCGCCAGACTCCGCCTGACCAACCCAGGGTCAGTTGGGGCTAAGTGATATGTCAAGGTGCTATGTATCTAAAGTGACAAGTAGCCATTGCTCACCTTTTGACACCATGGACAGCAATGTAGCTGCATACATTTTTGACTTTATATAAAGTTTCCTGATGAGGTACATAATTACTCACCCCCTGTATAGTTGTCATAGATGAAAAATCTATCTGGAGATCAAAACTATAGTTGTTCAAGGCTGTAAACCCATTTTTTTCTGCTGTGAAGTTGGACGTTTTAACACGGGGATCAATAGAGACTTGCTCCTGGAGCCAGACTCCTGTTTGATGAACATTTTTCCCCACTTCCACACTGATGAAAGCTTCAAAAACCAGATGTTGCCCCTTGTTAGGCTACAAGGAGGATGTTCTGTGGCCCAGTTTCTTCTATAAGAAGGCAAAGATGATTGTTTCTAGTTAATTCCATACTGATGACAACAATTTTATAGATATTATATTGTATTTCTGATAATACGTCATCCTTAATGTTACACATTTGAAATGTAATGAAGATTAAGTAAAATCTAAGGTGAATAATGCCAATGTATGAAAAAGCTGCTGAAGTTCAGCTGGTCCAGTTCCATGAAGAGCAGGATGGAGAAAGAAAAAGATGATTGTACAGTAGCTACGAACGAGACTTAACCATTGAAAATGTGAAAAATCAAAATATTATTTCTGCTGATTTTTTAAAAATCTGCTTTATTTTACCTGAAGCACAAGATGATTGTCTTAATATAAATGAACCCTTGGGACGTTTCAGTGATATGTCGCTTGAAAACCTTACAGTTGGTTGTTTGATTGTGATCCTACCATCTCAGTGTCAGGACACTAAACCAGGACTCAGATCTGGATTGGTTCTGGATCGGAATGAACTTGAGTCTTTTTTTGGTTTTTAGATAAAAGAGACGAGCTAATGATTGCTTATTATTTGATTTATTTAATCAGACACTTTAAAAACAAAATGCTGCCACTGAAACAATGACTTTGCATCTGATTTATCGCAACTGAAATGGATTCACACACACCGTCTCGGTCTGATTCACCATCTAAAGGAGAGCGAGGGAGGGCTGTTTGGAGAAAAACAATCCCTTTGTTGGTGGTATGAAGATTTGCTACTAAAAAGGCGCATCACGCTGTTAAAATGGCCATTTTTTCCCCAGTGGTGTGGAGCCTCCGTTTGTTTGTTGTTGTTTTGTTTTTGTTTTATTCGCTGTTCTGGGTCCTACAACAGAGGTCTCCAGGTGTTCCAATTATCACCTTCTTCTTAGAGCCTTCACATTCAATCTGTAGACAAGCCTCTCACGTGTATGTAAGTGAAGCTAATGTCAAACATGCCCAGGCACTTTTCAGTGAAAGCAGTGACACACATCAAGTGCATGAAGATCATGTCCAAAACCCCTGGAGGCAGGTCAACACGTAAGGGTGAATTAATTAAGCAGCTGACGGTATGATATGGCATGAACTCCAATTACAACACAAATGTATATCAGTGCTTTGAATTGTGACCACGTCAAGTTAAAATGTCAATTTGGGCATTTCTTGATGGTCTTTCAAAACTCAGCATGTGCAAGAGGGACTTTTTCAGCTCAAGCTTAGCCGGCAACATGCATGTGTGTGTGTTAACATAATTCACAAAGTACAAAGGCAGGCAGGAAGTTGCCAGCCCTGTGCTTTTCATGCAGACAAGGCATGCATACCTAACACTAGTTTTTGTGTTTGGTGTCCTTCCCCCACCTATGCAGCCCAGAGTGAGAAAAGTGCAGGAAACGGCATCTAATTCACAACCTCCTGGCAGAAACGACAAGTGGACAAAAGGAAATGCATTTACTGATACCTTTTTTTCTTTTCTTTTTTTTTAACTAGTGAGAGCCCATCTGTTAACCTGAGGTAACCAAAAACTAAGTTCAACCCAAAAGCTTGAAAAGATATCTTAACTTTAAATTTATCCTGGGAGGGTTTGTCTGCAAGTCAAGCCAGCAGTCTTCCCCCAAAGCTTCTCAATACTCAAAGAACACACAGACAAGCTCAAGCTAAATCGTCTAAATCAACAAATTGGAACAAATCATGAATTAGATTTGCTGCCCCACTAAGCAGAGATTCATAGCCTTTAATGTGGGGCATTCCCTTGGCAGAAGTCTGTACTTTTGCAGCAGGTCAGGCAGTTGGTCTTCACATCCCTGCTGATCCAAGCCTTAAAAAGCAGCTCAAATACGCTTGGGTCACTCAGTTTGAAGTCTATGTTTTGCTCAGTACCTCACAGACAAGCCAGAGCAGTCATTGTCTGTCATCATATCTATGTCTCCACTCGGCCTTTCATACCCATCTTCCCCTTTGGCCCCAAGGCCTCAGTGTGCATGCCCTGCCAACCAAATGCTGCAGCACTCAACAATGATTCTTGTCCCCCCAGACCCCCTCCATCCCCCACCCCGGTCTCCCCTGTGCAGCAATTCTGTGTCTGATTTGTGCTCTGAGCTAAGAGAAGTTGTGACAGCGAGGCAGCTGAAACAATGACAGAGAGAAGTGAGAATGAGACTATGGCCTCCACGTGCATTTCCTGCTGACGTGCCGCTAGGCCACAGCGAAAAGAAGATGCAAACTAATGTCTGAATCTGTGAAAGGGATCAAAGACAAGTCACAGCAAAGGAAACTAAGCGGAACTGTGCACTCGCAAGTTAAGTGTGTGTGTCTGTGTGTGAGAATGTGAGAGGAGATATTTGTTCAGCCGGTAGGATAACAGATGAGATTAGGTGCTGGAGCTGTGGTTATGTGCAAAAGGCACTGGAATGTAAACAAGAGGCAAGCGGTGAAAAAGGGTTTTTTTGGAAGATTCCCCGAGACATGCTCACAGTTATTAGCTTTAAGATGACGAGTAGGGAAGTAGGATGATTAGAAAAGGAACACAGACTTTTATACTCAGTTGTGAATGTGGACTTGCACTAATGACTTCTGTTTGTTCTTAATGTCTGTGATGGACTGGCGACTTGTCCAGGGTGTATCCCTGCCTTTCACCCCAAAGTGAGATGGGATAGGCTCCAGCAGACCCCCGTGACCCTGAATAGGAAATAGCGGGTATAGATAATGGATGGATGGATGGATGGATGTTCTTAATGTATCCCCTTAGAGGACATGCCTGATACATGCAGAAGTCATTAGGATGCACAGAAAGAGGCATCCCGTGTATACAACGCATAGAAACTATAAATCAAGTCTGTGAGTCAGTTTGCACAGTGACAGTAAATGATGGGTAAGAAAACATGCTTCCCATTGAGCATCTATTTGTAGCATTTAATAACATCTATGTATCCTATCACTCCCTGATGTGAGTTGCTGCCTGATACATGCACAAACAAGCTCTTTGCATTGTTCTGAACTTGGCTTGAGGCAAAGCTGTTGGAAGGATAAAATACCCAAGCGTTAAATTCAACATCAGACTGGCTTCGAAATGGAAATCTTTCCCTCAAAGATGTTTTGTGATCAAATATGTTCTGTTCTGCACCATTGCTCCTCTATTTGCGCAAACTGGCCAGTGTCCTAACAAGTGTTTGCTATTACACTTTATTGCTGTGCGAATAAGTCAGCGGTTTATTTTGTTTCACACAGTCTTCTTTCACTTCTGCTGTACGGAAATCAGCACTGAACCTCCACGGACAGACATGCTCTACATGTTTCTACAACTTGTGAATCTGTTACAGATAACTGATGAACGGCCCCTTAAGTTCTTTACTCTCACGCATACATCACTTACATTGGGTAGCAACTCACATCAGACTGCAACAAACCCAGTGTGAATTTTGCGCCTGTTTATATGTTTCACGTTGTTGTTCACAAATACCACCTTGTAGCTATATGTTGATGCGGATAGTGTGTCCAAAAAGAGACTACACCTGATATGCAGCCTTGCTTTAGTGAAGCAGGGAAACATTCGCCAAGGGTCTCTAATTATGATCCAAGCCCCGGGGTTGAGTGGGTGGGGTGGGATGTATGCATGAGAGTGACAGGACATGCCGCAGTGATTATGACTGAAAGAGTTATGGACATTGCATGAACCCTGTGGTGACAGGACGACCTCAGGAATTTGTTCTGTGGCCTCGAGATGGTTATGCGTGAGCTAGAAAGGGGAGAGATACTGTAAAGGGCACAGATTCTGAGATTTCCTCATACCCCGCAGTTCCACGTTCATTACAAATCTGTCTGAGCAAAGTGAATGTTAAGATGCTCCAAATTAACCCTGAGAGTGTCAGAAGCAGCCTCAGCTGTCTGTGGTATCACTTTCCATCCAAATGGTATGGATAGGGGTCTGACAACTGTCACCCTGACCTTGCTTCTCTACACCACTCTCACAGACTCCCAAGACTCTGGGGCAGGGTCGGACAAAATTACCAACATTCACAATGTTCCCTGTCTCCCTAAAACCACAGCCATCTGTCAGTCACAGAAATACAATCACAATGAGGTTGCTGAGAGCCTGACTTTCCTAACATGTTCCGATTTCAGCATCTGTCCTAAAATCTTACGTACGACGATTGCATGTGTGTTTCTCCTGCGTATCACCTTGAGCCACAGCAGAAGGGGCAAAGTTAAACATAACCTGCTGACTGGTTAATTTGATTATTAGCTACAGCATCAACACTGATTGCCACATAAGACACATAACTCACATGCCTTCCTCTTTCCACTTACAGTACATCTTAAGCAACTTCATTTTCAAACTATCATATTCACAGTTTTCCCTCTCTTGTTATGTTGGCCTCAACGTAACAAAATAATAATCGCTGGTAAAACTGCTTTCTTGAATGTACACAATACGTGAAAGGACAGTTCTGCAGCTCAAGGGATACAATTTAAACAAAAAGGTTATCGATGATGTCTAAATGAGGTGTAACACAATTTTACGTTGGAAGCTTTAATATAACAAGATGGTTGGTTTTAGGACTCTGGTGACTCAATTCATTTTTGAAGGACTGAATTAAAAAAAAAAGCATTTTTGGATAGAAGTCGGCACACCGTTTCATTTGCTGATGAACATTCGCTGACCAGTACAGATATTTACTGGCATTTCTTCATAAGCCAAAGGGTGGGGTGTTTTCAAAGTTTTATCCCACCATGGCCGAAAATAGCAGAGAATAATTAATGTGCCACATGTGACAAAACCCACAACATCCTTGTGGAACTTTAAACTTCCCCAAAAAGAAGTGGTTTGAGAGGAAAAGTTGAGAGTTCACCGACGTCAGTAGGGTTCATCTTTAAGGATCATGAATATCACGACAAACTCTTATTATGCTACATTATATTTTCTATGAAGGATGGATTTTGGTGGTTACAGTTGTCTAGACAATCACCCAGAGAGACAACAATAAAATGTGATGACAATCTTAGTAAGGAATCTCTGCCTGTAGACTGTGAGCACCAACCGGGAGCCATTAATTAAAGTCAAAACTGGGTCTTCCCATTAAGATGGTATCTGATATCCTATCAAGGCTGCTGGTTTCATCCAAGGCCAAGTGAAGTGAAGAAAGGAGGGAGGGCAGTGTCCTCTGGGGGGATGCTGGAGGGTGTGTGAAGCAGTGGCGTGCGTGCTGTCGGCCAGCCGCCCAAGGGGGAGGCACATGGTGCCAACAGCTGCCGTGGTGAAATGCTAACCCCGCTAAATGCTCTGTCCAGTAAACAACACTGGACTGAACACATGCCAATGGGGGAGAGAAGAGTGAATGGGGCAACCCAGCTGACACCGTGGAGAAAGGAGAATTGACCCCGGAGAAATGGATTATGAAAGTGTGGTGGTCACCATTCTGGGGGGCCAGGGCAAGACATGACAGTAAGGGAAACTCAAAACCCTCTTTGGCAAACTGAACATGGTGTAGGGCAGAAGCTGCAGACAAGAAGCCACCAGATGCAGAAGATATTTATATTAGATGCATTAGCACAGGCAGAATGCAACATGTGCAAATACTGATGACAAATGCTTTTATTTTCCTTTCTCTGCCAGAAGACTATCACAGTTGCCTGTATAGATTTGTGGACCTTTTAAATTGATAAATGAAATGAAATTGCAAATCCTGTTGCATGCATTGGAACTGGTGCAGGTTCCCATGCTCCTCAGGCCCCTAGGGATTGGCAGGAACAGATGTGACGTCCACACCACCCCCCACCCCTGCCACAACCCCCTCTCTGTCCCACCTTCAGTCTGTCCCTCTGCTGCTTGTAAAACAATCCATCCTCCACTTGTAAAAACATTGCTCTCTGCTTCAATTGTCTCTTCCCATAACTCTCACTTTAATCAGCATGAAAACAAAATTATCTCTGATTTTCTGATGCGCTAATTGCATCTAGTCCTAACTGATGGTTAAACATGATACAGGGCCGTTACTGTAATATAATAAGTCCTCTCCAATCTGTCATTTCCTTTGACTCAACACACACTCTAAACGGTGCACAAATAGGCATAATTATCTATGTTTTCATTAAATATATAGAAAGATAAAACATAATCAGCATTCTGAATACATGGCATTATAGTCTGTTACTTGTCAGCAGAGCACTTATCGTGGAAATCTAGCTGATTTTATTTTAGCCATATGCTTAATAAGCACAGCAGCGACATCCCCATCTGGTGGTGTTTTAAAGGGCTAGAAATTGTTCCTGCTTGGCTTCTGGCTCATCAGTTCTGCTACCGCCCATATCATCACGCTCATGACTATACTGTAAGTCTTTGTCCATCTGACCCACAGGTTTTCACACGCAATGCATTTAGCAACAAATGCAACTTACATATTGTAAGGCCTGCGCACTGCTGCATTTAATAGTTTTTCTTTATTAAGAAAGGAAATCCAGAGGTTATAACAAACAACATTTCTCATTTTTAGAGGTTGCCACAGCAGTTCTGGTCTGCATAATGATTTAGTACAGGTTTCACTTTGGATGCCGCTCAGCACTTACCTGAGCTTGTGACTGGCATTATGGGAATTGGCTTGTTCTCATAGTGTTGCTCGAGGCAGATGGCTGCCCTCCGAGAGTCTGGAGGTTTTTTGTAGCCCTGATAACCAGGTTTTTGTTCCTCCTCACTATTGACTTGTGCTCGCTCAGGCTGCGGGATGAAGCTATGGCGCAGTTCCGTAGCTGTGTGTTTTTTCTTCTTTTTAAAGGATTTTTCACGACACAAATCAAATTAAATTTATTCTCAATTAGTTCTTTTATTTCACAGCATTTCAGATGAACATGCTGTACTTGTATCCACCACATCTTATGGCATGGTTGCATGACATGGCTATTATCCAGCATGATGTCTGCTTTTACTTTAAGCACCGAAAATAAATAACCTTCCCGTTGTTCATTATTCAGAGCATCGAGAGGGTATTTTTTTCTGTTTATTTCTTCTTTCACTGAAGTAAAGGATCTCTCCTCACTAGTTGTGTCAACATGATATTTTGAATATTTTGGCACACCCAGTTTCATTTTGATTCCTTTGCAGTCCACATCTGTGCAAACAAAGAGCAGGGTGATGAGTCTCTTGTGCTTTCAAAGCTCAGCACTGGAACGGTGGTTTATGTGAGAGGGTCTCTGTTAGGAGATGCTCTACTATCATCCAAATCTGTACATCCTGCGTTGTGAAAAACCAGGTTCACACCCGTCCATGCAATCTGTCCTATCACTTGTTTTGTTTTTTTGCTTAACCATAACTGTGTGTGGGCTTAAATCACTATCTCTGGCTCAGTAAGAGTTTGAGTTTGGGACCTTTAACACCCTGAACTGGATTTTTAAGGATTAAAAATGGTTTCAGAGGACTGATGGGACTTCAGGATTGAGGTTTGACAATTATTATTGATGGTGAAGTTCAGAAACTCTTAAATGCTTTTGCTTATAGGTGAATCTCAGGTAGAACAAAGACAACGGATGTAAGCGTAGACTCTGATAACTGCCATCCCTTTCTTTGACTCTTCAAGACATATAACTTTGCTTAGCGCTTATCTCAGTCATCAAACACCTGCCGAACCTGACAGCTGCATACAAACATACTTGCCTTAGCAAGAATGAACCCACTCCAGCGCTATTATCTGGAGACCCGGGCCATTAGCAAACCACAGGACTCAGGTTTATATTCAGGGTCTTATCAGGAGTTTAGACAGTGGTTAACCAAACATTAACCACTCTCCTGGCTTTGCTGCAAACATGACATTAATGACAGGGCAGACAAAGTCCCTGAGGACACTGTCAGTGTGTTACCTTCGCTTTGTACCCCTAAGATGTGACAACCACACCTACTGCTGATTGGCCATCCAGGACTTCCTTTTATTTAAATGTCAAAAACAAAAATGTATTTGGGTCAATTTGAGCATTAAGTTTTGCTTTAAAAAAAAAAGAAAAAAAAAAAAAAAAAGCATTTTTACAACTCAAGTAGTTAGTCATTAGAAAAAAAACATGAATTTTTGAAACTCCTGTTCAACTGAAGCAACTGTTCTGCAGCTGACAGCAGCTCAATTCTTCATTACTTCATAAAAACAGCAACAGGCATTTAGGCATTTTGCTGAGAACTGAGGTGGGGAAGATAAAACATGAAACGAGAAGGAATGTATTTGCAGTACTTGTGCAGATTTGCTGGTGGTGCTACACATGTTTACTCTGTGAGGTGTGTGAGAAACAAAGTGAGTATATATACTGTAATATGACACGTAAGGAGAAACCCATGTCTGGAGTTATGTGGTTAGACTACAGATTTAGTGCATCATGTGACTATTTTTCATACAGTTATTTCACAGTGATTTACTTGTATGCAGGCCATTATGTGCTGGTTTTGGTGAACACAACATAGCACAGGAAATTTTAAGTGTCTGTCCCTAGTATAGTCCACAAACAAGTAGACTGTAAACAACCCCCATTCATATGCAGAGCTGTGAATTCATATTCTCTCTGCAAATCTTGCAACTTCTCCAAGACCTTCCACCAGAAGACCTCTGATCTTCAGTCAGGAGCCCTAACCCTAACTGCTCAGGGTGGTAGACCACTACCAGCATGGTGGTCTGGTGTGCACAAGTAGACTATACAGTCCACGAAAAGAAAGCATTTAATGTCTACATACTTTCTTATTCAGTCGTCATTTTTTTTCATGCAGTTGACAAAATGTGTTATAAATTGTTGGAAATATTAAGCTGTATTACTCTGCGATAAGTCGTTCTGTTGTTGTAATACAATAAGCACTTGATTAACATCTGGAAGACAAAACAATAAAATAAAAAACATCAGTGATGCTATTTTACTACATTGCAATACACTTTTTAGACTATCCATTCTGGTAATAAAATAGAAAGAAAGGATGCCCAACTTACTCAAAATTCTTTATTTATTAGTGTTCTGTGTTTTTTTTTTTTTTTGTACACTACTATTAATCCCTGTGGGGAAATTCTTTCTCCGCATTTGACCCATCTGGGCTGCTGGACCCAGAACAGTGGGCTGCCACGGTGTGGCGCCCGGGGAGCAGGCGGGGGTTTCAGGTGCCTTGCTCAGGGGCACCTCGTCCATGGATGAGGACGTGGGGAAGCACTTGTTCAGGCACTCCCCCCACACACATCACTGGTACCAGCTGGGGATTGAGCCGGCGACCCTCTGGTTGCCAGTCGTGGTCTCTAACCGGTATATACTAATATTAATTAGTATACATTACGTGATTTCTTTAAAACAGCATTACTTAACAAATAAACACGATGCCATTTCATTTGAGGATCAGTTTCAACATTATTCACACAGACTTCTGGACCAGCTGAAGACTTCCATGAAAAGCCTAAAGTATAAATAAAAAAATGTAAAAAAAAAGTTTTTAGTCATCAGTAAATTGTCATAATGTCCCATAGATGCCCCAAAATTGCTATTTGTAAAAGCCTGTGGGGGTGGAGGGGATTGTTTAAAGGTCCAACAAACACCTCAAATTTCAAAATACTACAATTTTCTGTCGTTTGTTTCTCGTGTTTCAGGTTTTTAGGGTTAAAAACCTGAAACACAAGCATCTACTTTTCTATGTTCAAACTGTATCAGGCAACAAGTGCTCACAAAATTAAATACTAAAAATTAACTCAAATGTTTTGCACCAATTTGATTGTTGTATTTTATTGTTTTTTTTTGTGTGTGTATGTTGTTATGGAGGCACATTTGAACAAGTCATTACTTTAACAGCAGAACCTGATAAAGTTTCCCACAGATGGAGCAAATCATTACTCAACAAACTCCCCTTGCACCAAAAAAAGAAAAAAGAAAAAAAAAAAAACAAGCCAGGGGGTTTTCGGTGTAAACGTGGAGGTCTGCTCCAACCTGCCCATGGCCTGTAGTATCCACCCACAGCCTAGTGGGTGGGTAGGTTTCGGTTGACAAGTCTGAGCAAAAGTAGAGAAAAAGGAGGTTTTTGTACACCACAGTACAATACACGGTGGTACATGTGTCATAGGTGTCTGCACATAAATCTGAGCCTGAACGAACTCTGCACCGAGAATCAGTGGTTTGTCTCATGATGTTGATTTTTTTTTTTTTTTCCAATTTCCTATGAACTGGGCTTCGCACAAGCTGTTTTGCATCAGAGTAAAACGACTGGTTGTTACTGAATTCACCATCTTAAGACAACCACAAACTGATCTTAAATATATTTAGTTTTATCAATGTCTTTGGTTTCAGTGTGTCAACATGCAGTAAAGCAAGAGCCTGTAATTTTAAATGCATTTGACACACAGCCTTTAATTGCAAACACAATATATATATAAATTTGATCTCAAGGTGAATCAGATCAAAAATGTTTTAAATATAGGTAGGCTACACATCATTGTGTAACTTAACACTGTTGATCTCATTCAACTTATAGATAAATAATCTAAAACATAAATTTATGAGGATTTTATCTGTCATTTAGTTATTGTTTTTTTTTCCATTCTGCACCATGGCTTGTAGACAGATTCAAAAACCATTGTCGATGCAATAACGCAGATGTAAATTTGGAACATGTTTTTTTTTTTGTACCTTTCGTACCTTTCTCTGTCAATATCAGGGTTTTTTTTTTTTTTTTAGATTTCTTCTTCCAGTTCCTTGTTATCACTACTTCTAGGACATTTGCATTCTGCACATTCATATTTCACAAACACTGTATTTCACTGACCTGAAACGCATATTAGTAACAACCGAGTGGCCATTTCCACAAAGGTGAGCATGTTTCATTTCAGAATCTTTATCTTAAGCTATTGTTTTTCTGAAAGCAGGTAACATCATGGTTACAGATTTTACACCATCATTATCATGGTTTTTGATTTGTCAGTGGTTTTCAGTGGCCGTAAACGCCATGCCTTCAGCATGCCGAAGAATGATGCAATGCTGCCACCCAGTGGGCAAATGTGTTGTTGACGCCCGCATTCTTATTATTTAGTTATTTTTCAAGAGCATATGGTTTTAGCATGGATTCACTTTAGGCTACATGCCATTCATATTTACACATATTTTCAGATTCTTACTAATATGTGAAAATAATTGCTGATTTCAATATCTGATTTGTTTATTTGGAACACGCATAAATGCAACTTTATGTGTGTACTAGGTTAATATAATGTATTTGACTTTATAACTTTATTTGTTAGGCTACTGTATCATATCCATTTTATTTATTTATTTATTCATTTATTTACATTTACTCATGCTTTAGTTAACTCACCTAAATGAAACCCCATAGCAATTGTTCATAATAATACATAAAGACTCTTAACAGGCTCTGGTGTCTTTTGGTATATATGTCACATAGGCTACAAAAACAGTTTTCATTTATAGTAACCAAAAACAAAAAGAAACAAAAGACAAAAAACAAAAAACAAGAGAAACAAAAATGCTTTGTCGCCCGAGAACATATTCCTGTAGCTAATACCAACACACTCACTTTCATTTACACATACTGTATGTACAGGAAAACAAGACCAAATTGTATACATTCTTTCAAAAAAAAAAAAAACTTTTGACAGACAGTGGCACAAACCATACTGTGTAAAAAAAAAAAAAGAAACAGAAAAGAAAAAAATCCATTAGATGCCACTTAAAACAAAATATAGTAGACTATTTTGTGAAATATGTTATACTTTGTGATACTTTGAGTTTATGTGATAATAATCCACTCGTCATCACTGCCATCAGTCTGTAAATACTTACATAAATATTCTACATGAATCACACATGCACACACACACACACACACTGCATAACTAAGAAGAAACTGCTCCTCTTTTCTTTTCTGTTTGGACCAGTTTTCTCCACTGTATATACATTTTGTTTATATATACATCTGTATCTGTTTTTTCTTTTCTTTTATTGAAACACAATCCACTACACATTCACTTACACACACCACTGCATGCAGGACATACATCACTATTCTGCACAGCCCGCATCATCACTGTCTTGTCTTTTTGATCCTGTCCTCTCCTTCAGTTTTAGTGATTTCAATCCTTTCTAACAGAACCAGGATTTCAGGTGTTAAATAGAATATGTTAGATCAGGCTGTGAAAGACATGTTCACTCTCACTCACACCTACGCAAACAACACAACAACAACAACAAAACAAACAAACAAACAACAACAAAAAACATCTGCGAAAGATTAAAATGCATATATATCTGACTATAAAGAAATTGGCCAGATTATGATATCAACCATTAATATAAATGTAGACGATTGTAAAATTGAATTAAAAAAAAACAAATAAGTAATAACAATAATAATAATAATAATAATAATAATAATAATAATAATAATAATAATAATAATAATAATAATAATA